>PVJI01011923.1:0-53938 GCA_004026765.1 Micronycteris hirsuta | reverse complement strand
TTATGAATGAGATTAGATTAGTTCATTTACGAAAGAACCCTGGAGAGTTCCCTCACTCCTCCCTCCATGTGAGGACACAGTGTTATTATTATAGGGAGTGGGCTCTCAACAGACACCAAATCTGCTGGCTCCTTGATCTTGGACTTAGCATCCTCCAGAACTGTGAGAAATAAATGCCCATTGTTTAATAAGCCTCTCAGTCTATGATATACTGTTACAGCAGCCTGTACCCATTTTGCTGCTCTACCCATGGCTAACATGTTCCAGGTGATATAGAGCTAATAATTTTGTTTCAGGCCTGCCCTTGAGTATTCTAGCTCTAGCTGATTGGCTTTCTACCTTGACTCCCAGCACAAAAACAAGGAGGATGTGAAAACTTCCAGTACATTATTTGGCACTTGTGGGATCTTGACTGCAACGTCACTGGAAGTATAGGTGTTAAATGCTAGTCCCTGGTACTGGAGGGTCAAGTAAGTGACACAGAAATGTTAGAACTAAAGGAAAAATAGAAATAAACTCGAAACTTACCAAAGTGATGAAAATATACTTTCTTCTGTGTGATGCTGATCTGAGTTTCTTTATGAGACGTGATCTCATTCAATGGCTCCTCCTTCTCTATAGACTTAAGAAAATCCTTTTGAATAATTATTTAAGGTTTACTGCATTTAGCCAATTTATCTGGGGTAGGTAGGATAATGCCCCTTCTCCAAAATGCCTTCATAATCCTACAACCTATAAAGATGTTACTTCATATGGCAAAAGAGACTTTGTAGACGTGATTAAGAACCTTTGACAAGAAAGATTTTTCCTGATTATCTGGGTATGTCCAGTGAATCACGTGGGTCCTTAAAACTAGAGTACCTTTCCAGGAAAGAGAGAACCAAGAGACAGCAGCATCAAAAGGACTTTACCTACTGCTGTTGGGTTTGAAAATGAAGGGAGGGGGCCACATGCCAAGCAGTGCAACTGACCTCTAGAAGCTTGAAAAGGCAAGGAAAGAGACAGAGTCTTCCCTAGAGCCCCTAGGGAAAATACAGTCCTGTCAATGGCTTTATTTTAGTTCAATGAGGACTTTTAACCTAAAGGATTATAAAAACATAAATTTGCGTTATTTTAAACCTCTAAGCTTGTGGCCCTGGCTAGTGTGATTCAGTGGATTGAGCATTGGCCTGCGAACCAAAGGGTCACCAGTTCGATTCCCAGTCAGCTCACGTGCCTGGATTGCGGGCCAGGTCTCCCATAGGGAGCCCTTGAGAGGCAACCACACATTGATGTTTCCTTCTCTTTCTCCCTCCCTTCCCTTCTCTCTAAAAATAAATGGATAAAATCTTAAAAAAAATAAACCTCTAAGCTTGTGGTAACTTATTATAACAGCTAAAGAAAACTAATACAACACCCAGTGAAATGTTCATGACTTTCCTTTAAACCTTTTCTCCAGCTCAATGGGTAAATTTTGTATACCTCCACAAAATATTTTGCTTTCTGGAGTTTTATGCTTTTGCTCATGTTTCATCATATGACTTTCCCATTCTCTTGGCCTCTCCATTTGATCCTACATTTCCTTCAAAATCCAGTCAAAGTTCCACTGTCTTTATTCACCTTGTTCATATCACATCAAAGGTTGTGGATATGTTATTCAAACTTCCATAGCAATGTATTCACCATCCATCTTACCTTTGGTAAGCTTATATTGCTAGCAATGTCTTCTGTATATAACTCTTCCAAAAGATATATTTTAAAAAGCAAATACTACTTCAAAAAAAATAAAAAAAATAAAAAGCAAATACTACTTCATAACCATTTAAAATCCAAAGTATTCCCTGAAAGGATATAGAGTAGCTCTGTATTTAGATAATATATACATTTGCTACAAAACCCACTCACCTGAGGACAGAGGTTTAATTTAAAAAACCAGGTATTTAAAGAGTAAAAAATTAGAGGAAAAATATTTTATTACAGCTACTTGACCAGGAGGAGAAAAGGGTGATGCGTTACTTGTAACTGTGCATGCGGCTCTGGTCACAGAGGAGGCGTGGGGTGGCTCGAAGACCTGCCTAGGAAACAGTGAAGAGAATGAAAGGAGTTTGACTGGCTACGTCGCCTCCTAGTGAAGGACTCTGGTAGGGGAGTGGTTTTCAACAAGGGTAACGTAACCACTAACAGGACACTTGCCAATGTCTGGAGACGTTATCATGACTGGGGGAAAGTGCTCGTAGACAGAAACCAAGGACGATGCTAAATGCCCTGCAGGGACACACAGGACGGCACCGGCAACAAAGAGTTATGCAGTCCCTAATTTGTTAATATTGACGTTGAAGAATTTTAATATTGGGAAACTGTGACTCCAGTCTCAACAAAAGAATACTGATTGGTGAAGTCAGAGTGGTAGAATTTTGGGTAGACTTTGAAATGACAATCAATTAAGAATAAAATTAACAACTTGACTTATTAAGCTGTAATGTAAATTGGTGTGAAAACTGGCGGTCAAACGACCAGCATTGATTTTTATGTAGGTACTTTTAGGGGTTTTTTGGTTTTTGTTTTTTTTTTTTGAGGGGGCGGTATTGTATCCAGGTTATAGGAGCGATTTCATGGCATTTCACTCTGGAAGGAAGAAAACTTGAGCGGGTTGTAAATTTCAAAGAACTAGTGTTCCGACCATGTCATTGTAAAGTATCAGGGAGGTAGAAAAGAGAAATGAAGGTGGTTGTGTGACAGGATCTGTGATGAACCTCCAGTGAGATGTCACTCAAGTGAGTGACATAATGAAGGATACAGTGATAAACCATGGTGATCACTTTGTTAGCAAAACTAAAGTTGCTTTGTAGAAAGTGTTAAGGGAATGAGGGTTCCAGAAAGAAGTAACTGCTTTAATGTTAGTGGTCAACAAAAGTAAACTTGAACTATTCAACTCCTATGTTATGTTTGTCTTCTCTGATGAAGAAAATGATATGCAAGTAATTATGGTAAATGGTTACAGAAGTCTAAGGTGGCAGAAGAGCAACAATTGCAGGCTCAGCTTTAGAAGGTCTGCATCCTGGTCTGTGGGAGAATGAGTGAGTCTATCTGAGCTACCTTTGGCTTCTTGGAAGAATCAGACAGAATGGGGATGAAACAAAGAAAATAGAGATGGGCTAATATCTTTGCAAGACTCACAATGAAACAGGCATATTTTACAAACTTCTGACTGGCAAGCTTGCTGTAATTTCCAGGAAGACTTCTAGAATGATGTTATAATGAAGTAGTTTGTGGGTATTAAGAGGCAAAAATGTGTTTGTTAAAGACAGGAGTAACTAAAAATGAACAATAGCAAAGTAGTCACATTCCATTTTTTGTGGAGTTGAAAGATGGGTAATTCAGACATCAAGGTACATTTTGTAGGGCTGGGTTGCAGTAAAGCATTTGAAAATCCTTTCTTAATATCTATGTATAAAGTATAAATAAGTTTAAAATTAGTAAAATGTAGTAGATTAATAATTGATTGAAGCAACATGCCTGCAGAGTAACAGCTAGTGTATGAATGCCCTGCAGGACTTGGTCCTCAGCCTATCTTGATCAATATTTTTGTCAGCAAAATCAGTATTTTGCTGAAGATTTTAGGGGACATATTTATCAAATTTGCAGTGATATAAATAAATATGAGGTTGTTGTTAATACAATACACAAGTGAATCAGTATTTTAAATTAACTAATTAGTATTATTTTAAAAAATAAGTATTCATAGATTCATAGTGTATTTGAGTTGGAGAAAATTATAGACAAAATCTTTATTTTTTAGACCAGAATTTAGGGCACAAGAGGGTAATGTTATGTAGTTCACATATAGTTTGCAGGAAGGTACCAAATCTATGGGTTTGCAGAATGATAAATAGGAAGGGCTGATTTATTTTTGAAAAACAAAAACAAAACAGAGCTGATTGTCTCAAGCAATTATTTAAACTTCATTAAATTGTAGCACTAGCAAATATAGCAGAAACAAAGAAATCCAATTATCAAAACGAAAAGGTCTCACTGCCAGTCCATTCTGCATGAAGAAAACTGTAGTTGTCAGTGACAAACAGGTGACCAGTTCCAGATTTCTTCTGCTCACCCTTACTATTTAAAAAGTACAATATAGCTATTTATAGACACCAAAAAGAGAAATGAATTTCTCTGTATGCTGAGTTTTTTTCCCCTGAAAAAACAATGATGCACATGGAACTGACTAAACATAAAGAATGCCTCCAGAATGTACACGGATGTGCTAGAGAACACACCCGCACACAAGAAAACTTCACTGTTAGCAATGCCTACTATAGACGTGATAATATACTGTGCAATACTGGATTCCTGGGTAATGCCAACAAACCCGGGCACCAGAGTAAGAGCTTGCTGTGCTACCAATGTCAGTCAGACCCGAAGAAGCTGTTAATTGAGTCCATGTCTGCCACTGAAATACAAAACGTAAGTGTCATATATTTCCACAATGACAGGAGAACGTATTGGTGGTAGCCTTATTCAAAGGAAATGGCTGACATTTTGGTGGCTATGCCAGAGACTCGCAAACAAAGGAAAACTCAATCTGTGTACTCAGTGAGGGATGGAAAAGAAGGTGCCTATTATCAGTCCATAGGACTAGGATTGGAAGGAATTGAATGATAAAGAAAGCACTGATTATCTGTGCTGATATAATTAAATGTTTATTACAATTACATGAGCATCAAACTTGATAAAATTAATTAAATCACTCATTTATTTCTTCCTGTCCTCGTTCAACAAATTACAGTGAATATTTACCACATGCCAGGCACAGTGGTATGTACTAAAGATACAAAGATAAATGGAATTTCAGCCCTCTCACCTAAGGATTTATTGTCATTTAGGAGACATAAATCTCCAAAAAAAATTTTGCAGTGAAACATAATATATCCTATGAGAGTTAACTCCATTAGGTAAATGGCGATCTAGGAGAGGATGAGATAAACAGATTAATAGAGTAAGAAAAGGGTTTACTAAGGGAAATTCTGCACAACACTAACCATTAATAATCTCAGAAACTTCTGAGCTTTATAGATATCTCTGCTTAGAACAAAAGATCTGAGGTGACATTTCTCCTGATACTTGGGTATATTTCTTAATTGTTCTTGAACTTTTATTAGGTGGAACCATAGACAGAAAACTCTAGAAATACACAAGTGCTATCCTAGAATATATATGTACTTCCAATTTTCTCAAGATAGTTATATAAACAAGAAGCAGTGGTATCATGAAGTAGAATAGCAACATATTGGGTTGGCCAAAAAGGTTTTTTTAATTTTTTCCATAAAATGAAAGACACATTTTTCATTTTCACCAATAACTTTATTGATTTGGATATTTTGACTATGTCATATATCTCCCATGTGGTATAACACTGATTGTTCTCAATTAATGTCTTGATTTGATCGCCATTAACTTCAACTGGTCTACCTGACCATGGAACATCATCCAGCAAGAAATCTCCAGCACGAAACTGTGCAAACCACTTTTGACACATTCAATCAGTCACAGCACCTTCTCCATACACTGCACAAATCTTTTCTTTTTTTGCATTTCTGTTTGATTTTACCTTGTTGAAATAATAAAGTGTAATATGCCAAACATGTTGTGTATTTTCTTCCATCTTCAATATTACAATGGCTACACAAAAATTTACCAATTTTGATGTTTTTTAATGCACTTTGATATGACAGCCATCACAATACAGGTTAACAAAATTATTTTGAATGAAGTTAAAGACAACTAAGTGCTACTAGAGCCATCTCATGGAGAAAACCAAACAAATTTTTTGGCCAACCCAATATTATGATACCCAAATCTAAGTCTAGCTCCAACCCCACATAAGAGTCCTCCTTGACCCCACTGAACTGGAACACGGGTCCCAAACATTGCTGTATTCTAGCTGAACACTTGAACAGATAACCACAAAGGGAAGAGACAAAAGACTGAAGGTCAGATCCACATCTCTGCAGGATCCACTTAGTACTCAGGCCACATGGAATTCAGAACCAGCTACATCTATACACAATAATCACAGCCATGCAAATATCAGACCAAGTCATAGAAACTCCTCTTTGTGCAGCGTCAGTGAGGATGAGGATGAGTGTGAAGTGAAAGGAGATATCCTGGAAACCTTTCCCTTAAGGGAACAGTGACCAACAGAACGATGGTCCTCTACCCACTGCCAGCTGACAAGGAGACACAGAAGTTCACTTCACCGATTTTTCGTCCACCATGTACTTCCATATTACAATTTACAGAGTGGACGTGTGAAGAATTCCCCATCCATATGTGTATTTCTGATTACCTAGAATAACATTCTGTAAAAGGGCAGTTTTCAGTCCTTTGCCATTTATAGAACAGACTTCTTTTTTTTAATTTGCATGTCACCCAACAAAGTCATCTGCTTTTAAAAAGTTTTTAAGTAAGGACATGAAAAAACAAAAAATATCAACAATGACAACCCCTGCCAAGGACCATCACGATATGCCATAATGGAAATAATAATTTTAAAACCAAAATAATAGAAAAGAAAAATATTAAAGAGCAACCTGTTATAGTTAATAATGATAACATTAAGAAAAATTGATAACATCCTCACTTCACTACAGACCAGTGAAAGTAGAGCAATGGATTTGCAATAAACCAAGAGTAGGTACCTTGGGAAAATTTCTCTATAAATATCATTCTCTCCTACTCATAATCATACTGCCTAGAGCAAGCATCTTAAGAAAGCTGGAAACCATCATATCTAAATGTATTGAGCACAGTAGACCTCAGTCCCTCACCCTCTCTTTGACAGACGGAACTGTTCATTAAAAGTCACTACTGCCACTCAAACTGTATGTATTTGAAACAATTCTTGAGTTGATGGATTTAACCCCCCTCTCATACATCTTGTAAGAGTCTTCCACCCTTACCTCCTCCCCAGGCCTCAATGTGAGCGACACAGTCAGCAGGCAAGGACTTTGACTTCGTGTCTGAGGGAGATTTGCGAGAGTTCGCCTGCCGTCAACGTCCCTGAGAACCATTTCAGCCATTAGAGATATTTTGTTTTTGTCAAGGCGGGAATATTTTCCATAGTGAGAGAATGTTGAATGTCACATTAGCTACAAAATTAGGGGCTTGCCTGGAAAAATAAACCTCAATGCAGTTTTAAAGTCAGAAAAGGTAAGTTTTATATCATAAGTATGACATAAAAGCACAGAGCTGTGGAATTAAGAAAAATTTCTGGGTAAAAAAAATAGTTGCTTTAAGGAAGATTTATAGCAAATTGCATCGTTCAAAGCACGGCTCTCAAGATCACAGTTGCCAGTGAAAATATTAGCTGAATTAATTTCCTAGTCAGAGGCAGCATCAGTTGGGATTTCTCTTCATCAGCATGACTTTATGTGTAATTAAAACGAGATAGATTGTGAAGCACCATTTAAACAAAAGGGACTGGTGCTGTTTTGCTACATTAAGGATCTCGACCAGGAAGGAATTGCCGATGCCCATCCAGTTTTAATGACCGTGCTGGGCTGGTATTGATGCAGAATTCTGGAGACAGAGCAGATCTCATTTCATAGATATTCCTCTCTTTAAAAATATAGGTGTCTCCCCAGAGAAGTCCCTGTCACACACCATTCTCTTCAAGCTAAGTTCTAAACATATTTGCTATCTGCGAAAAGGGACTAACTAGATTCTCACCACTGAGCAGGACGTTTCGGCCCCAGTTACACAGCACTGACTCGATAAAAAATGAAAGAGTCAACTAAGTCTCATTTGGATTTTAAACTTGAAATTACTGCCCATCACCTGAAATTAAATAAGGCTTTATTGAATTAAACACTATAATCTCATTCTCTGTGTACAGCATGTGCGTGTTAATGAATCATCTTCCCTTACTGTAGACCTTCTGTATCCTTTGCCATACATTTAATATACAGGTGGATGCTAGAATCTGTTAAGCTCTAAATATCTACCACGTATCACTTGAAATTGCTATCCCGGTTGTGCAATTCTGTGGCATCTTTTGTTTCCCTCAAAATTCACATTTGGTGCATCCTTCCTTCATTAGAGTCATTAATTAGTAATCATCAACCCCACACTTTGTACTCAACTCACTTAAATGGCTTGTCCTCACCACTACACTGAAAATTCCTTGGAACCTCTGGCCCAGCAATGAAGAAGAGACTATGCCTCTCTTCGGCAAATATGGTCCTTTCAAGCATGTATAATACCTCCACCATCAGCAGGGTCCTTTTCCTAAGCATCCTACCCCGCCTGACAGAACGAGCTATTCTTCAGGTACCATTCTAATCCATCATTCCAATCCATCTTATCTCAGAGACGTCGGCGCAGAATTGTTTAAATCCCTGGTATAGGCTCCGCTGTAGTTGACTTGAAGGAATAAGGAACAGTATCAATTCTGCCAGGAGATGTCTATGACAGATTTTAGACAAGTCGCTGTCTAACTGCTGGAAGACGGCAAAACGGCAACTCTGTTTTAGTTACGATCCCAAACATGAAGCGGCTCTTTCCTTGAAAGAATCCAGATAAAAGCTCTCCCTCTGGGAAGTTTTGGCATCTCAGGTGGGCCACACGAGAGTACTATTCCCTCAGAACTTAGACAGACACCTTGATGAAATGGAGTCTATTGCAGTAAAAGAAGAATGATACAAAAGTATATAAACTGTAAGATTCTAGGTGTATGAAGTTAAGAGACAAATGAACTTATCCGTGGTGCCGGGAGTCAGGAAGGTTGGTGGCTGCCTGTGCGGGGAGCTGGAAAGTGACGACGGGGAGAGGATCGCAGAACGCTGACAATGTTCTGTCTCTCGATCTACATCAGGTGACATGAGTGTGTTCATCTTGTGATCATTCATTGAGTCTTACACTTTCATTTGTAGACTTCTTCTTGGGCAGGTTAGATTTCCTTTTAAAACTTTGAGAAATGTACACAAGTGCTTAAGCCTTGTAACCAATTCTATCTGAGTCTCCAGAAATGCAGCCCAAGCAGAGGCATTTTTTCAAAGCTCTGAGTGCTAATTACACCTTTCTTAACCTCCCCATCCCCTGCCATTCTCCGATTTGTAGTATGGGAGGCTGACAACTAAGGGCTGCGTCGCCCCCGGCCCTCTCCCCCTCTGCCCTCCCCCTGGATTTAGACAAGGGGATTGGGAAGAAGTAGCAGGAGAAGGAAGAGGGTGTTGGAGGATTTGCTCCCCCCACCTGGCTCTCGCTCTAGCTGCCATTCTAAGTGTGGTAGTGTTTCCTCCCGCGACCATAGCAAAGACATGCACTGGGCTCAAAATGCACTGTTTCCATCTTTTGCCTCCTTTGGTCAGGGTAGTAATGGCATCTGAGGAAGCTGGCTCCTGGTTAAAAACCTATGTGTGATTTCTCAGGCCTGACAGTAGGCAGTTACAAAGGCTTTACCTGCTAGGCCTCAGGGTGGGAAACAGCCTTCCCCACACTAGACCTAGTGTACAACCAGCGCACTGCCGTCTCTGAAGGGAGTTGCAGCCCACACTCAGGCCTCTCTGGAAGTCTTTCACTTACACATTTGCATTCCTAGCCCTGCAGCTTGCATTCCTAGGTCTCTTAATCTGAGGCCTCGGGCAGAGGTCCTATTCAGGTGTCTCTGCCAAGACCTCTTTATGGAAAGGACAGAGAAACCTTGAAGGCACTGTCACCTCTCAATAGCCACCACCGTTTCCCTCCTGGCCCTACCCCCTCACTACACTTCCCCTGACTCCCAACTTAGGGACCATTAAACAGCCAGAGCCTTTGGTTCGGGGCTCCCTGGACAGTGAGACAGTCACATTTGTGCTGACCCATCTGACCCTGGACCAGCTCATCATTTCAGGGAGACAAATAGAAGAGTGGGAGTCTGTGCTTCCTCCAGTTTTAGATTCTCACTTGCTTTAACCTTTACAGCAAGTGATTTAAAGGCTTCACTCTCTCAGGTTTGGCTTGCTGCTTTAGTAGGCTCCTCTGACACCTGGCAGCTCAGCAGAGCTTCTGGCAGCATCTTGCTGCTGCTGCTGCTGCTGCTGCTGCTGGATACTTCACCAACCACCCTTTGGTGGTTCCCATCACCCTGCCCACGCTTTTCTAAATAGTAACTTTATCAAATTCTCTTCAGGTATTCCTGGGGAGCCTGCCATGTGTCCTGAGAATGTGAATAATACACTATCTAAATATGTGTTATAAGCATGCAGTGTTGAAAAGTACTGATATAAAACTTACATGCCATTAGAAGGAATAAGCACTTGACCTTTGTATTAGTTTCCCAAGTCTGCCATAACAAAGTGCCACAGCTGGATGGCTTAAACAACACAAATTTAGCGTGTCACAATTCTACAGGCTACAAGTCCAAAACCAAGCTATTGGCAGGGCTATGCTCCCTCTGGTGGTACAAGGGAAAGATCAAACCCAGGCCTCTTAGCTTCTGGGACCTCCTCGGCTTATGGTAGCCTAACGTCAGTTTTCATAATACCGCAATGTATGTGTTTATGCCCAACTTACTTCCTTTATAAGGCCACAGGTCACATTGGATTAGGGGCGTACCCTATTCCAGTAAGGCCTTGGCTACACTAACCAAATCGACAATGACACTATTTCCAAATTAGTTCACCTTCTGGGGTAAGGAGTGGTGGGGTCAGGACTTTAACATACATGGGGAGGACAGGATTCAACTCACCGCATCCTTATAGGGGTATGATTTCCTGTTCCTTTTTTTGTTGTTATTGCTGGTAGTTTATATTTCTTCCTCTGGGAAAATGATTGTAGTAGATTTCATTCAGGTGGTGCTGGTGCCACTCACGGGCTCTGGGAGAGCGTATGAATCAAATCCGGTTCATCAGGATGCTCCCTCCAATGGGCTACATTGGTTATTAGATCAGGGATGGGCAAGTGACCCAGGAGAAGCCAAGGAAAGTTAACTTCCTGGTACTTTGACTGAAGCTATTAGGGAAAAGATCCATGAAATTCACATAAGCCGAGAGCTACCACTGTCTCTGTTTACAAATAAAGAATCTGCAAGTGCTAGAGAGAAGCAATCTATGATCATCACAATTGAACTTTAGCACAGCTTTTGGCTCCCCAGCCACTGGGGTCAATAAAAATCCTCTTGGCTTCACCTAATTTGTGTTGTGTTCCTGTTATGTATAAACAGCATGGCCCTGATATGTATACCCAGTGTGACGCGCCAGTTTGGATTTTAGGGCACAGGTTCTCAAACTTCAGTGAGCACTAGCACCCTCTGGAAGGCTTGGTAAAAGACAAATTCCTAGCCACCAAAGTTTAATGGATGTGAGATGCATCTTGAGAATCTGATTTCTAGCACGCTCGTAGGTGAGGCTAAAATACCTGAGGCTGATGCTCTGGGAACTACACTTTGAAACCACTGTTTTAGAGAGATCACTTAGGCGGCAGTTTGGTGGATGGAATAATTCTACCCAGCCAAACGGAGAATTGTATTAGTTTCACTGTTCTTTTCAGTTTTAAAATTACAACCGAGTCAATAAAAGTGCTATTTGGTATCTGGCATCTTCGAAGTTTTCTCTTGTCTGATGACATCCAAAGCAAAACCATGTGCTAAGCCCCAGACTTCATTTTACTTCAGTGCAAACGACTAGATATGGGGGTTGTTTTCGCAATATCAGAAATCATTTGAACACCACTTCCACAGTAGTACTTCATTGCTACCCGACTGATAAAATGGTCCGTGGCTGAACTCTAGCTGCAACAAATCCCTTCAGGCTAAAAGAGTATTTTTAATTTTATTTTTATTGTTTATGTTGTTACAGTTGATCCCACTATTTATTGCTAGCTAGCATCAACAACAATCAACAAACATAATCGCGTGCTGCTCCTTCGTGGATGGTGGATTAATTTTGACACAAGCGCTCCCCTATGACCTCTCTGATGTGAACTCATTCCTACAGAGCTATTCACTGGGGTGAAACCTGCCTTGAGCCTTCATGAGGTCCAAGTATTTGGTCACTAAGGGAATGCCTTTCTAGATTTGAAGTGCACAGCCTGTCAGGGAGGACGGGAGGGAATATGAATGGTCAAGACTTCAACTTCGCACAGCCTCTGCACGCAGTAGTGTTCTCGAGTGGGTCTAAGGTCTTGGGGCATAGTACTTGGGTCTAGTTCTGATTCCATCTGGAGAGGTGACATTCTGACTTAGGCTTCCATCAGAGAGAAGGAAAGCAGGGGAGTTCAGACAAACCCAAACCAGCTTTAGCGTCAGACACAACTGGCTATGAATCCTGACTGCCACACTCTAACTGTATAACCCCGGATAGATTTACTAAATCACTTTGAGTTAAAATTCCTCATCAGTAAAAGTGAAGTAAAAATACTTACCTTGAGGGTCCTTAGGAGGATTACAGATAATATATGCAAAGCACCATGCATCAGTTTTCAATCAAAGGCAGTATAAATCACTTGAGGTCTTACAGAATCTCTGGAAGTAGAAGCTTGAATGTGGAATGGGTGAAAATAAGCAGTAAAGACTAAATCTAGCTGCATCCGGGCCCAGTCCAGCAGAGTTCCACCTCAGCTCCATGTCCTTGCTCCTGATGTGTGCTGGGTTTTGACCCGCGCCAACATTCTAGCTTCTGCTTCGCCTGGAATGACTCTTACTCTTCCGCCCTGATGTGCCCTTTGCTTTATTCCTACTTCCTGTCATGGCTATCATCACCTGGGTCTACAATTCTGTCCAGATTTGGACTTCTACAAATGAGCACAGGCATATCTCATTTCATTGTTTCACTTTGTTGTGCTTCACTGATGTTGTGTTGTACACAACATGCAGACAAAGCCTTCCACAAACAAAAACAATTACACTTCGCCTGATTGCGGTGGTCCGGAACCAAACCTGCAATATTTCAGGTATGCCTGTATTTTGATGCATGCTTCTGGCTTACGACATGCTTGCATATCTCTAGAGTCTGCCTCTGCCGAATTCTAGTATGCTTACACTGATAAGGGTTTATGTAACCATTTTTCCTAACAAAACCGAACAAAACAAAACACTGTTTTCAGCTTACTGACTCCTTCGTACCGCCATGAATGTAAAAGAGCAGAGGGCTTGCTCTGGCAGCAGCGACAGATGATGGAAATAATCAGGAACGCCAAAGCGAGGCTGAAAGGCAGTTTTAAAGGCCAAAGCACTGGTATCAACACAGGACAATTCTCATTTCTAAATTTAATGCTGAGAGAGACATAGATCTCAGGGGGAAAGATTATCTCCTATAATAAATAAGAAAAAACTGGCCTTCCCACACCCTGGTAAGTAAGACAAGGACAGATGCTGCAAAACAACTCGAAAGTTGGTTAGACTTTGAGCATCTGAGTGTAGAAGTCACTCTGGAATCACCAAACCTAATGTTGCATTTCTGATAGCTATAAACAAATTCGATTTATTCAGCAGGGTGGTCTGAAATCGGCCTAGAGGTAGGAGCATGATCTTAATGATGTATGACAAGACTTGCATTACAAAATAATTTCAATTACAAGACACGTTAAAAAGCTACTTTGCAGCTGTTCAAAAACTTACAAATGGACTTTAAATACATCTAAGGCAAACAGGCTTTAGCCTTCCTGGTCCAATTATCATTTTACTCTTACCTGTGGAGGGGAACAGATCTAGGAATGAAACTGGGATGAAATAAAGCAAAGGAGCCTTCTTCCAATTTTAAAGACCTATTTCCTTAATAGAGGAGCATCATGGACCCAAATGAATATGGTTACGGTATTTCAAACTGCACCAAAATTCTGATTCAACTTAAAGCCATATAGGGCAACTAGAAAATTCCTTAAAGACCTTTCCAGAGAATTCTGACCAGACTCCTCAGCCTGGTGTTGGCGGCTCTCTGTGCACTGGCTCCCTGTTGCCAGGGCAACCTCCAAGGCACAGCCTCCACAGTGAGACACGTGGTAAGGTTGACTTCTCACACTACCACCTATAAGCTGATTAATTTGGGCAAGTCACATAACTGTGAAAAACCTCAATTCCCAGGGACATAGACTGGAAGAAGGTCCTTCTCACGCAGATTTGTGTCTAGATTTGACCAGACCACACTGTTTGGATGACTCTCTTGGCACTTTATCAGTATATCTCGTTATTATTAAAGAACATCTTGTTCTTCAATTGCATTGGCTTCATTGTTCTCCAAAGGCACCAAGGTTTTGTCATTTGTCCCTCACCAAAAATAGGCTCTTGAAACTTCCCCAAACACACACAGCTTACCTAACCTTTAAGATGTAATTCAAGTCTCCAGTCTTCCTCTAGTCCTTCTTTGGATACCCCAAACCATATCCATGTATCCTTTTTCTGACCATCAAATTCAATAGCACCTCTCATCTGACACCACAAAACACTGTCGCCCCAGTCGACGGCCTCAATAAGCCATCATGCCTTCCCAGTCAGAAATGAAAGTCTGGGATGAGAAGACCTGTTTTGTTTTGTTTTTTATATTGCATTGATTAATAGCATCATGTAAATTATAGGTGTACAACATTATGATTGGCCATCTGTATATTCAATTACATGTTCACCACCAAAAGTCTAGTTTCCTTCCATTACCATGTATCCGAACACCTTTATCTAATTCATCCCGCCCCACTCGCCTTCCCTTCTGGTAACCACTGTTCTCCTCTCAGTATCTACGAGTCTGTACTTATTTGTGTTATCAGTCAGTTTGCTACTTCTTTGTTTTATATTCCACCTATGAGTGACACCGCACAGTTTTAGTCCTTTTCCATCTGATGTATTTCACTTAGCATGATATCCTCAGGATCCATTCATGTTATCACAAATGGCAAGATTCCATCTTTTTTATGTGTTACTCTCTTCCAAACCAAACGCCATGATATCCACAAAGTAGTATAAAAAGATAATTCTCTGTAATATAACCATATTTATTGTTTTCTCTATGCCCAGAGCTTTCAAAAATATAGTGTGACATGGCCACACTATGACAAAGACAACCACAACTTAGAAATCAATACAAGTTAGCAGATATTGTGGCATCAAAATGAGCAGAATATTAAAAGTTTTCTTGAGTCTAATTTACAAGGGAAGGTAGAAAGAGGACAATAAAATATCAGGGAACAGGTAAAAGAACCAAATTGAATATTTCAGGAGAAGTACTTTCAACACTAGATATGAGAGAACATGAATCACAATAGAAACTTACTAGTTCCCACATGAAGAGGACCGGGAAGGGACGGGCTGGCGCTCCCGTGCTGACCTCTCTTTGTCCCTGGGCGTGTCCATCTGCAGCCTCGCTCTCTCCAGGGCAGCAACACTGCACGTCAGATCCAGCCTCCATTCTGTCGTGATAGGCATTAGAAAAATAAAAGAGTGCTTTACTGTCAACAATTCTAATAATTATCTCACTTTGTTTTATTGAGTCTGGTGATCTACCTGTCCACAAGCCAGTTTCTACAGACGAGGGTGTGTGGTATTCTGATTGGTCAGGCTAAGAAACATATGGACTCCTCGAGCTCACAGCTTAGCCTACTCCACAGAACACCTGTAACCAGAAAGTGGGACAGCAGGTGGCTCCCCAGGGAAAAGCCCAAATGACACTAGAAGAAGAGTGAACAGCTGCCGGGCAATATAAACAACACATGTCTCTGCTATGGGTAAAAAATGACTAGTCGGTTGAAATGTAAATCTACAGATATGGAAATCATCTAATTATCCCATCATACATATATATTTTTTAATTCCTGAAGGAAATACAAGCATATTGTGTATAATTAAGAACAATTCTTTGGATATCATGATTCACTGTCTGAGTTTCCCCATTGAAGTGGCTTGTTGACATCCCCAAATCATTCAACAATATGACTGGAGTTTCCAAAGTTCATCTTCCAGGGCCAGTAGTAGGGACAGACCTGATAGAAAAGGAGAAAGTACCAGTCTGGTTTCATGCTTCCCACAAAGAACATACCACAGAGCTTTAAAAGTTCATATAAAAAATAAAGAACAAGTTGCAGTATAAACATTTTCTTTTCAATTCGATGTGGAAACAGGATCCTAGAACTCTAATCATTGTGGAATCTCACCCCCACTGCATTTTCTCAAAAACAGGTTTATTCCATTTTGAGATTTTATTTATTTATTTATTTTTAGAGAGAGAGGAAGGGAGGGAGAAAGAGAGAGAGAGAAACATCAGTGTGTGGTTGCCTCTCACATGGCCCCACTGGGGACCGGGCCCACAACACAGGCATGTGCCCTGACTGGGAATCGAAGCTGAGACCCTTTGGTTCGCTGCCCGCGCTCAATCCACTGAGCTACACCAGCCAGGGCAGGTCTATTCCATTTTGGTTAGTTACATGTTGCTTCTAAAAATACTTAATTTAGTGTTCAGTTTTCTCTTTGCTTTATTTTAAGTTGCACTCTGCATTATGTCTTAATTGCTATAATTCAAATCAAATTAGATGTTGCTCTTTATTTCAGTAAAAAACCAATTCATGCCCTACAAAATGTCAACAGCCTTGTGCAGAAACAGCAACAAGTATTCATGGAGCATATACTATAAAACAAATACTGTTTCAATCTCAAAAGGTAAGTGCTCTGTAGGTGATACCATTAGGGCAACATGTTAAGAAGGAACCGGATGGTCAGAGCAGACTTTTTTTAAAAGGCAATAATAACGTTGAATCTGAATGACAAGAAAGGTAGCCGAGAACGAATAAAAGGAAAGGGCATTCCACAGCACCCGGTGCAAAGCCCTGCCACGGCCTGGGTATAAGTGAGGGTGTAAAAGGAAGTCCGTTGTCTGCAAACCCAGGAAGCAGGCCCTCCCCAGGTACCACCTCTACCATCACCATGATCCTGGACTGTCTGGCTTCTGTAACTGTAACAACAAGTGTTATTTGAACTACCAAGTCTCTGGCATTTCGTTACGGCAGTGGAAATAACTGAGATCCTGAAACGTGAATAAAGTTGGTATGTTAAGAACAGAAAGAAAATATTGTGTGTGTGTGCAGTTATTTTGTTTTGTTTTTCTTGATTACCAGAAACTTCGGGAAGCCTGGTATGAAGTGAGTTAGGAGAGCAGGTGGGAGGCCTGGTCCTGCAACGTGTTGTAAGTCGGAGTGCGGGGTCAGACTAAAATGCAGGTTCCACTAGAGGGTTTCATTTCAGCGGGGAAGTCAACTCTTTGGAATTTTTAAAAAATACTTAAACTGGACGGTATAGAGACAAAGGATAGTCTTGAAAAATAAAAAAAAAAAGAAAGAAAGTCAAGTATTTACTAAAGAAGTCCAGCCCAGATAGGATGGCGATTTGGGTAAGAGCTGTGGCAGGAGAGAGAAAGAGAAGTGGGTGTATACCTAATATATTTTGAAAGAAGGGTCCAAAAATTGGGAGTGGATTTAGGAGTGAAATATTAGGCTAAATACTGCTCTTAGATGGCTGGCATGAGAGCCTGAATGGGTGGTTTTAATAGTCACTTGAGAGGCACAGAGTACAGAACAAGTAGAGTGAGAATGGGCAGTGACCTACAATTCTAGTTCACATCTCTGAAGTTTGAGATGTCTGTTAGAAGGGTCACCATGGGACATGTATAAAGAACCCATGAACAAAGCCAAAGGGGGTTAGGATTAAGGGTGGGAGGTGGGGGTGGGTGGGGTGGTGGAAAGCGGTGGCAGGAAAATGGAGATAACTGTACTTGAAAAACAGTAAAAATAAATAAATAAATAAATAAATAAATAAAAGAAAATAAGTAAGGCCCTGGCTGGCATGGCTCAGTGGATTGAGCACCGGACTGTGAACCAAACGCCGGTTTGATTCCCTCTCAGGGCACATGCTGCCTAGGTTGCTGGCCAGGTACCCAGCAGGGGCGCATGAGAGTCAGTAACACATTGCTGTTTCTCTCCCTTTCTTCCTTCCTTCCCCTCTCTCTAAAAATAAATAAAGAAAATGTTTAAAAATTAATAAAATTGCATAAAATTTTAAAAAAAGAAAGTAAGTAAATAAATAAAAATTGAAAAGAACCATCCAGCCCAAATTGCTGGCCCACAGAATCATGAGATACATAGTGATTGTTTTAAGCCACTAGGTTTTAGGATGGTGTGTTATACCATAGAAGCTAAAAATAACTTATCTAAATGTACTTTAAAAAAGAAATCCAAATAATATGGTAAGTAGTTACATGTACTGGTATACAGTTGAGGGAAGAGGTCATTCTGTGAGTATTGAATTTGAAGCTGAAGGGCACATAGGTAATATTTATAGGCAGAAGGCTGACTGAGTTCACCTAGGACGAGGGAGTAGTTAGGGAAGAGAGGGGTCCAGGCCTGACCCATGGGGCTATGCAGCACTGAAAGGTTGAAGAGAAGAGGAGCAGTAAGCAAAGCAAGCCAAGAACAAGTGGCCACCGAGTAGGTAGAATCCAGGAGAGTGTTCTATCCCAAAGCCAAGAGAAGAAATGCTTGAACAGTCATGGAATAATTAGCCTGTTTAGTACATAAAGAGTTTAAGACAGAGAAGTAATCATTGGGCTAGCAAAATGGACATCATTGATAACTTTGATAATCTTGTCTTAGCTCAGTAGCAGGAACTGAAGCACAATGATAGTGGTTGATAGAAGAATCCAAAATGATAAAGTAGAAATGCCAATCATACAACACACTTGTAAGAATCTCATTAAATAGGTGAATAGAAATACAAGGTATTGGCAAGAAGGAGTCTGATGGAGTCAACAGAATGCATTTTTGAATAGGAAATATTTAGACTTGCTTTTAAGTCACCTACCAATAGAAACAGAAAAATGGATGATGCCCAAGAGAGTGTATATAAAGCAGGAGTGAGGCTCTTGGATAGGAGAGGATAGTCTCAGGAGTCCAGATGGAAGGGGCAGCCTTGTCGAGGAGTAAAGCACATCCACGCATTGTAAGACAAGTGCAGTCAGAATGAATAGAAATGCAGGTGGGTTGATAAACACAATGGTGGAAAGATGAACAAGTACCTACTTATTGTTTATATTAGCTCAGTAAATTATGAAGGAAGTTATCATCTGAAGGTAAGAGACAGCTGAAATAGAGGACTCTTGAGGAGAGTCAGATTGAAGAGTGGGGAAATGCAGATTATTGACATGTGTTGCTGAGGAGCACTATGCCTATATTTGAGAGAGGCAATAAACATAAATAAACAAAATCACTGTTTGATTTTTCTTCATCAATCATTGGCATTTGCCTGTAAGCAGAGGAAAAAAACTAGTATTTTGAGCCATGAGCAAAATAAGAACTATTTGCTCAATAAAGGACACAGAAGGTGTCAATATTGACCACAAGAGCCAGAAGATGCTGATAAGGGAATGTGAAACATTCAGAGCAGAGACAGAGGCAGGAAGCTGGATCACACACTCAAAGCAGAGACTTCCCCAATAAGTAACTTGCAACAAGCAGGACTAAGTGTTAACATATTGGAGGATACCAAATCCTTCTTGAAAATCTGCTGAGACATGACACCTGTACCAGCAGGGAGCACCTTTTGCAGTGTCCGCCACGCCCACAAATTTTCCCCTGTGATATTTCCACCTGCTCAACCCAAGGAATGGGCTCCTGCAGTCTGTTTGCCCTAATGGTCTTTTCTCCGTGATCATTGGTGATTCATGCTGAGAAGGATAGATATCTATCTCATCCAAGGTGGTCAATCCACTTAGTCTGGGTTATTTGAATCAGGATTAATTGTGGCTAATCAGTCTCCGCTGGTCATGTGAGCTTGATCTGAAAATAAAAATGTTGATTTAACCCACCCCCTGTATCAAGCTGGGTGCTTTATACATTGCATTACAATTAAATATTATGACACCTTGGAAAGAAACATGGCAGGGGGAGGAAAAAGCCACTGTCATGGCCACCAAGATCTACTATGCACTGAAACTTGCTCTTTGATGTCCACGTGGATGCCTTGAGGAAAGCATAAAGGTCCACAGTGCCCTCCCCCCGCTATGCCATCTTCCCAAGGAAGAACAAAAGATTACACCGACTCGCAGAAAAACTCCAACAGATGTATCAGGTACACAAAATTCTTTATTCCAACATTACCCATACTTCATTTTTTGGCTTTAGTCCACTAAGAGTCTACAAGAATGTGGGGACTTCTATCTGTCTTTCTTAGCTGCAGTGTGCTTTTCTCTAAGTGGACTTAGCTCCTCTGTAGCATTATCACTGTGCTTTCACAGTATGTGATATTAAAATCAATGTACAGTTTACCCCTTCTCCACGTCCTCGCCAGCACTTGCTGTTTGCTCATTTGTTGATGATAGCCATTCTGATGGGTGTGAGGTGGTACCTCATTGTGGTTTTAATTTACATTTCTCTGATGATTAGTGATTTTGAGCATCTTTTCATGTCTGTTGGTCCTCTGTATGTCCTCTTGGAGAAGTGTCCCAGTCAGGCCCCTTGCCCAGTTTTTAATTGGATTGTTTTTTTGTTGTGGTGTTGCCCTTTGTACATTCTTTATGTATTTTGGATACTAATCCCTTATCAGATGTATCAGCCAATGTGTTCTCCTATTCGGTGTGCTGTCTTTTTATTTTGTTGATGGTTTCCTTTGCTGCACAAAATGTTTTTAGCTTGATGTACTCTCATTTGGTTATTTATTTATTTTTTTGTTTCCCTTGCGCAAGGAGATATATCAGAAAAAAATATTGCTACAAGCAATGGGACAACAGAGTGGTGATGGGGGGTGGATATAAGGGAGATAAAAGATAATGGAGAATATACAATAAAAAATAAATTAAATAACTTCATTGTAGATTTTCAATTTTCTTAACTCGAAGTTGACAATAAAATATTTACTCAGTATCAAGCTCAAAGTGCTGCTACATAGGTAAGCTGCCACAAAGAATCTTCTAAGCAAGGATTATCATTGAACCTAAAGCAGAGAGATACTTATTATTTCTATTTTAATGATTTTCATGATTTGTATGAACCTTCTAAAGTGGACTGTTTGATCTTTTAGTCAATTTAAAAATCTATACAAGAAAATGATTAATAAATATGAAAGGCATTATATCTATTTAACTCAATTTATTGAGTAATTATTATATGCTGACCCCTGTAATAGGTAGAGGCAGTGATATGGTCCCAGATCTTAAGGTGTTCACAAACTTGAAAGGAGAGGGCATTTAATCGGAAAAGTGTGCTAAGAAAATATCCAGAGTAATTCAAATAAATTAATGTATGGATTTGTGTGTTTACATGTATGGGTACATGCCTATACAATTTCAGGTGAAGATAAAGAATAGCAACTAGCAGATGAGTAATGGGTAGAGGAGATAGATATTCTGGCTACATTAGTTAGATAAGATGCTATTTTAAAGGTAACCTTTGGAGGTAACATTGGAGGAAGAGGAGGTACTAATTTTAAAAGATACAAATGAAGCACAGAGGCAAGCTCTGGGAAGATGGCGTGGGATAGTGTCCAGCCAGCAGAGTAGCATGCTGCTGAGGGAGAGACAGCTTGGTGTGCTCAGGAAACTATGAGAGAGCCCCAGTGGCTGAGCAGCATGAACGGCCGAGCGGTGGGAGGCGAGGTCAAGCAGGTAATCCGTGACCAGTAACAGACAGTCTTGCTACACAAAAGGCCACGAGGTTCCCCACAGCAGCCACTGTGATACATTATAAGATGGATGGATTTCAGAATCAAATCGTCCTTAATTGAAATACCAGATACTAAGCCTCTCTGAGCCTCTGGTCACTCATGCGTAAAAATTGCAATAATACTTTGTTTCTTTCAGGACTATTATGACGTTTAAGTGAGAAAATGTATGCGAAGTCACAAAGTATTATATCTGGTATTACTGGATTCCAATCTCCTTTAAAACGTGTGTATTTATAGTTCCAGCGCCCAGTTTTGTATCTGTGGGAAAGCAAAATGCATATATGTTGAATGAATAGCACCTAGTAGACAACTTTGGGATCAGCAAAACAGTCCATGGATTATCTCTTTACACTGGATTATAAAGGGCATTAAGAAGTCAGTGGGGGGAGGTTAGGGGACGGAGGGATTAAGCAAAAAGGAAAAAGGACCCATGGACATGGACAGTAGTGTGGTGATTGCTGAGGACAGAGGGGCATAAGGGGACCGAAAGGTAATGAAAAATATATAATAAAGAGAAAAAAAGAGAGGTAGGTAAGAGAGTTCACTGCTTTAACTCTGAAAGTACAGCCTTTTAGAAGATAGTTTGCTTTCAACCAATATCATGGGGTTCTTCCTGGAGGGGGCGGGTCACAGTGTCTCAGAATCGTGAAGGTGGGCCCCTTTCAGGCTGAAGCATTTTCCGGGCAGAGTAACACACTTGGCACAGGGCCTGTCACCTTGCTTAGAGTATGTTGCCTTTATGAGGAAAAATTAAATAGCACTCTCCCGGGAGCACTGTTTTAGATGAGTACATCCCCGGAGCCATGAGGACACTTAACCCCATGGCATTGCCACTAAGGGATGTCATCCCGTGTTGATAACAGTCTCTTTTTCTTTTTAAGTAACCCAGAGTAGAAAGACTGTGTGCGTGTGTGTGTGTGTGATATAGCCCAAAAGAATGAGATTTCAGAATAGCCAAACAACACTCAGATCTGACAACAAAATAATGGAGTCACAGAGTCACTCACTGAGGAGAGCCGTAAACAATGAATGAGGACACTAACGAGCATAACAAATGGGACTCGTCATACATCACATGTGTCGGGCGAGGTGCTATACACAGAGGAGACCATACAAAAAGCCCAGCAAGAGCAGACCAGGTAGAAGCCCATATTTTCGGCTGAGACGTCGTGATTTAGATCACGAGAGTCAGACAGGCTTGCGTTTGAGCCCCGCTCTTTCATTTACTAGCTGAGTGACCTTGGGCAAGCAATTTCTATTCGAAGCTTCAGTTTGCTCATCTCTAAGGGGAGCAGTAATGGTACCAAGTTTATGGATCTGTTAGAAGGTTTATGGTGAGAATGCGAGCACAACGCCTGGCATTTATTAGAAACCCAGTAAATATTAGTGGAATTGCTGGTAGTAGCCAGTGCTCAGTAAATGCTAGTTGTTATTATGGTCTAGGAACTGGGCTAAATGCATAGACTCTGCACAGCAACCTTATGAAGTGAGTGCAATTATTTTCTTCTCATTACAAATGAAAAGACTGAAGCACAGAGGACTGAGTACGCGGACTGCGAATAAACAGCTGATTTGTGGTGGAGTTAGAACTGAATTAAGGCAAGATGGCCTAATGGCTGGGCTCTTAACAGCTAAGGCTGTGGGGAAGTTGGTGGTAGAACACTTGTAGAAATATAGTAGTTTATTAAAAGGCATTAACGTCACCCTACTTTAATAAAGTATTTCGTATTTTGTTTATTTATTCTAAAATGTGAAGTGGGTATTTGCTTTCTGCCAGGTACTCAGTGAGATTTAGAAAGCTGTGACTCGCTTCATGGGAGCCAGAGATAATGTGTGGGTAACACCCACATGCTGGGGTTTGGATTCAAACTCTGCTAGTGCTGTGTGACATGGGAAATGCTGCTCATCTCCCCCAGCTCCAGTCACCTCTGGTGAAACTTCAGAGAGCTGCCATCAATGTTAAAGTACAGAGGACATTCACATAATGTACTCCTAGAGTAGTGGATAAATGTCAATTAAACTTACTGTTGGCTCCTTTCTCTTCAAACTAGTTGGGTAGATTTTTATTTATATATTAAAAGCTAAGCCAAAAAAGTGGAAGTTCAGTGACACCTTAGCATAATGCACGCAACATCAAATTCCTTTCTTCCTTCTGACTTTCACTCTGCTCAACTTCTTTCCTTCCTACCTTCCTTTCTTCCATCCAGTGCCCTCTATGGTAAGCCAGTACATGCCATGCTGTATACATAGCACTGGGGTATAACCAAAACCAGACAATAGATATATGATTAAGTGCCATAGTTAACGTTCCAGAGGCAGAGATTACTCTCTGTTGAATAAGGGACACCCTTGCTCACAGGATGAAACTTGAATTTGCCCTTGAGGATGGAGGATCTGCACAGGGAATAAAAATATCAGAAGAGGAAAAAGGATAGAAGCAAAATGTAAGAAGCCAGAATATATCACATGTTTGCCTGTTAGTAAGAGTTAAGTAAACAGTTCATAGAAAACTGCCTTTAATATGAATTCCCCCCAAACCCTTATGGAAATTTTCCTTAACAATACTCTTGAAATGAAACCCAATGCATATACCAGACAACACTGAGGGATTTGGGTTGAAGTTGGGGAAAGAAGTCCAGGGATTTTTCCACAAGCATGCCTTTTGCTCCAGGGCATGTGCAGAGATCCCTTAGTGATTTTTGGAATAAAATGTAAACTAAAGAAAAACAAAACCTTCGTTAAGAGAATAGTGAAAGTTTAAACTTCCAGCTGAGACTAGTGTAGGGAGAATTTTGAACACAAGTGTGAGTCAGCCTGTACACAACAGACATTGAATGAAGAATTTGAGTAGGAAAATAATATAATGAAAGTCATGTGGAGGAAAAATCACCTGACTTAGATAATCAGTTTGATCCAGGGGGCTAAAACACTGCATGTGAGGTGACTGACAGTCTAGTTTAATTGCCATCCAAAGCTTCTTGTAGAGAAATCAAGATGGTCTGAGTTACAGTAAAAAGCTAGCCACAGATTTTCATATAGCTGTGAGTGTTTCCTTGAAAAGAGAAGGAAATAGAGTCCTATTTCCTATCACTTTTAGAAGCGGGAACAATTTTGTGTGTGAAATCAAATGCATGCAAGTCTTCTTCCACAGTGATTTCCTCAGATCCAGGACACTGTGAATGCACGTTCATACTTGATAGCTTTACCTATAATCCAGGATCTCAAACACAGGCAAAAATGAACAGTAAGTTAGCATTTGATTTTACTCAAAACATGTCTCATTGACCAATCTTAATATCATATTGCTTTGGATAAACAGTATTGATTGTTTTACTTCTTAAAGAATGTCAAATAAAGACTCTGAGACCTTTTTTTCAACTCCTTTGTATTCTCTATATAGACCACTAGTGGGTAGAATAATGACCCCCAAAGATGTCCAAGTTTTGATCCCTGGAACCTGTGATTAAGGGACATTTCAGTTGTTATTAAGCCAAAGATCTTGAGATAGGAGGTTATCCTGGGTTATCTAAGTGGGCCCAATGCATGCAGGATGAGGGAAGAAGAGTCAGAGAAAGAGATGTGATCACGAAAACCAGAGTCAGAGTTATGCAATGGGCAAGACTCGACTGGCTCTTACTGTTTTTCAAGATGGAAGGCAAGTCATAAGCCAAAAAATGTGGGTGGTTTCTAGATGCTGGAAAACACAAGGTGACAGATTCTCTATGGGGTCTCCAGAAGGACTGAAATTTGGTCAACACACGTTTAGCCTAGTGAAACGCATTTTGTTCTTCTGACCTTAAGGACTGTGAGATAAGAGATTCTTGTTGTTTTATGGTCAAAGAGGCTCGTTGACCCATGTCTAGAGTTAATTCTTAGAACATTTTTTCTGGCCACTTCACTTTATAAAAAAAAATTACTAGTAACTATCTCTGCATTCAAGTTTTTAAATATCTTAAAAACAATATTCTAAGTCAACTAATCAGGTATGGCTTCATGGACAGTTAATTATCTTCTCTAGGTCTCAATTTCTTTAAAACAAGGTCTATAAAAACACCTATTTTACAGATACTTTTTAGGGATTAAGGGGAATTGAAACTTAAGAATTATACAGCTTAATATGTTCATTCATTAAAAAAACTATTTGTGGAAAATATATGCATTCCCACATATAGCATATAGGCGTAGCAAAAAGGCCATAGGCATTTTGTTAAACTCTCAGGATACACAATACAAAGAAGATAAACAATTCAGGCATGGCCCCTACCTTCAAAGTGCTTAGTCTTACACTCTGCACGGTCTCTGTTAATTTTGATCCTACAAGGCTGGCGTATATAGTGTCTGCTCATAATGATGACATTTAGTCACTTCTTATGATGCTGGCACACAGTAAATGTCATTAAATATATACTAGCATAGCTAATAAAGACATGGTGGGCCACTCAATACTTACAAACAGTACTAAGGATCTTAGACACATGCAAGGATGATATACAAATACATAAATATGTTCTCCATAAGTACCCATAACTCATCTGAATGATTATTGGAAATTTGCTACAACAGATCCTGTGTCATATATCAGTTGATAGGAAATCCTACCATGATAGTTTTCCTCTGGTTATACCCTTTCAGAGGAACTCATTTGTAGTTGTGGTACACTGTGAATTGACTTCTCAGGTTCATGATGTTACAGAGAGGTATAAATGTATAGTCAATGTACAGATGCTCAAACTGTACACAAATGCTCAAAGTGACATGAGGCATTTAGCAAATGCGAGGATGTTGCCAAGCAAAGGCAGATACCCTTTGCACTACTCACTCCCTTTGGAATCTTTCCACTGTTCATGTCTCCCCAGCAACAGCAACATGCATTCATTAGAAGCTGCCAAACAAAAACAGGAATACAAATAGAGTGCTATACCATCACTTAAGTAAATCACATCAGCCTTGAAGCCTGGGGAACAGAGCTGGGCAAGTTGGACTTTCTTAAAGACAAGATTAAAGTGCAGTTCAGGGAAAAGTCACTGAAATGGATACTTCATATGTGAAGGCAACATATATTTACAGAAAATGAAATCTTGGATAAAACATTTTTGAGTCACGTCTAAGTGTTCACTATAAACTAGAAAGATTTTGCTTGATTTACTTGGTTCAATTTCTAGGCATTTCCCCCCTCTGTGCTAATGGCAAGTAATCAATCATCAAAGTGGTAATCAGATTTTGCAGAAGGCCATCGGCATCATTTTCAATCATTTAAACTTTGCCAGCCTGCCTCCCTTCTTTATCAATCACAGAGATGAATGTGAAAGGATTTTTTAATGCATTTTAGAAAAATTAACAAATTATGATCGTTCTTTAACTCACAGCTCACCATTTCACCAAGCATTATGCGTAGTCTGTATTGTACCTTCTGCTTTGTTACTCAGAGGAAAAAAAAATAGTGAAGGCATCCTATGCTTAATAAGGGGATGTTCTTTAAAGAGATAATGCATATATTCAAGATAGAATGTATATATTCAAAATAAAAGTGCTTTGCGTTATATTTTTTCTCCAAGTTATTTTTGAGAAAAAAAATCTCTCTCAAAGTAGACTATGGTTCAAATATAAATAGAGAAAAAATCACATGGATTTTTGTCTTCAGACTGGACATCTTTTGAAATTCTTCACGGTCTCTTCAGGGGCAAGATTTGTGTGCCAATTTGGAAACAGCCACTATTAGATTTTTAACCATAAAATTTTCTTCTAAAACGTCCCTCCAACCCATTAAATTCAGATTTATTATGTCTTCCTGTTTATGTAAACATTGCATGCTCATTTTAAAATAGCGAATGAAAGAATACAGTATAGCGAATCAATGAAAAATGACTTAAAATCCCATCATCCAGACAGAGCATTAATTTTAAGACAATTCTTACATACGCATGAATATATTCTAATACTTTTGTTCTTCCTTATTCTTTCACTTTCTCTAGTTATTTAATTGCCCATGTCTTCTCTTTTCTCTCTGCACCATGTAATACCTTTAATCTCTCTGTTGTTTCTCCTCAAAAAACCACAGCCCTATATGTAAAATGCAAACTTATAAAACTCCTAGGAGATAACATAGGAGAAACCTAGATGACCTTGGGTATGGTGATGACTTTTTAGATACGCCAAAGGCACAATCCTAAAAGAAATCATTGACAAGTTGGATTGCATTAAAATTAATAATGTTTGCTCTGCAAAAGGCAATGTCAAGAGAATAAGTACATATGCCACAGAACAGGAAAAACATTTGCAAAAGACACATCTAATAAACAGTTATTATCTCTAATACACAGACACTTCTTAAAACTCAACAAGAAAACAAACAACCAGATTGAAAAATGGGCCAAAAAGCTTAAAAGACACTTGCCAAAGATACACAGATGACAAGCAAGCAAATGAAAGATGCTCCACATCATCTATCCTCATGAAAAGGCAAAATAAAATAAGAATGAGATACCCATTAGGAATCCTCAAAATAGGTAACACTAACACCAAAGGCTAGCGAGGATGCGGAGCAATAAGAACTCTTGCTCATTGCTGGTGAGAGTGTAAAATGGTACAGCCACTTTGGAAGACAGTTTGGCAGTTTCCCACAAACCTAGGTATACTCTTACTATATCATCCTTGATATTTCCTCAAAGGAGCTGATAGCTCACATCCATGCAAAAACCTACATACCAATGTTTGTATCTATAATTCTATTTTCAAACTTGGAAGAAACCATGATGTCCTTCAGTACGTAAATGGAAAAATAAATAGTAGTACATTCAGGAAATGGAATATTATTGCGTACTAAAAATAAATGAGCTATCAAACTGTAAAAAAACATGGAAGAAACTTAAATGCATACTATTACGTGGAAGAAGCCAATCTGAAAATGATACATGTCATAAACCCTGCTATATGACATCTGGACAAGCAAAATTATGGAGACAGTGAAAAGGCCAATAGTTGCCAGAGATGAGAAAAGTAAGGGAAGGATGATTGGGAAGAGCACAGAGGAACTTTAGGACAGTGAAAATACTCCTTATGATCCTGTAACGATGAATACATGTCATTATACATTTGTACCTGCCCATCAAAGGTACAACATCAAGAGTGAACCAGATGTAAATCATGGGCTTTGGATGACCATAATTTGTCAACACAGGTTCATCAACAGTAACAAAGGTGTCACTCTGGTGGAGAGCGCTGACAATGGGAAAGGCCACGTATGTGTAAGGGCAGGTATGTATAGGAAATTTCTCGACATTCCTCTTAGCTTTTCTGTATACATAAAAAGGCTATAAAAATGTAGTTTTAAAGAAATTTTTATGAAGGATAATTTCAAGTCTCAGGACAAGAGAATTTCATTTGCTTCAGGATATGTAGCTAGGCCAGAGGCCCATTATGTTAATTCAATCTGTGTTTAGAATTATTCAAAGCTTTGCTTCAGTCCTTGAGAGGGCTTTTAATTCTGTTTACTTTTATTCTTAGGATGTAGCATATTGGGGTTCCAAGCTTAGGTTTTTTATTAGGGCCATGAATTTCAATGCTTTGTTCTCCTAGATATTGCAAGATTATTTGGAGCACTGCTCAGTTTTTCAGTCATGACATTCATTTTCAGTAATGGCAGAAATATCCACATTTAGTTACCAGAGAAAAGGCAGCACCAAATATCAACCCTACTTTTTTGAATTCCCTTGCCTTCTAAATATTGGCCCAGCAAAGTATTAATGCCTTTAGTAACACTCTCATTCCTTCAGAGAGACGTATTTTTAATATTTTATTTAGTTAATATTCCTATTCTTAGTGAAAGAGTTTGTCTGAAACAAAATAATCAGCTGGAAGACCGATATTTTTATAAATTTCTGATTCATTTCCTTGTCAATTTTTTATTGGATCATTTGCCTTTTAAAATAAATTATAAGGGCTCTTTCATATCACAATTTTAATAAATTAGTATAAATAACTGTACCTCACAAATCAAGGAAATTTTGCTTTCCTCTTATTTCATTTTATAACACAAAAAGTAATGATTGCCTATTTGCGGAAAACTACACCAGGTGCCAGGGATACAATAAATAAGACAGTCACAGCTCCTGAGATAATGGGGCTTGCTCTCTAGTGGAAGAAAAAGAAAATGTGCAAATATTCCCCTCAACATTAAAAATAGAATTGTAACGCTATGAAGAAATTGTGTGTTGTCTATACAAGGGAATCTTGTTTCATTGGAGGAATTAGGGAATGTTCTGAAGAAGTTACCTTGAAGAGGTACACTTGGAAGTACAGTTCTCTGGGCAACTGAAGAGAAGGACTGTATATTCAAAAGGCTTCGAGTCAACCAGGAGCATGGTGCGCTCCAGGGACTGAACAAAGAACAGTATGGCGGAAGTTTTGTGTGTCAAGAGGAGAGTGGTACAAGATGAACCCAAAGCTTGAGATATAAAAGAGACTATTTCAGTTCTTGTAAGATGTGTAGGTCCTTCATCTACCATAGAATAACAAATTATCACAAAACTTAGCAGCTGAAAACTATAAGCACTTTATTCTCATACATTTTTGTGGGTCAACAACCTAGGTTAGCTTGGTGATTCCATCTCATGGTTGGTGCCAGGGTTGCAAGCCCTCATCAGGGCTGTAGGCACCCGAAAGATTGGCTGAGGTAAGAGGATCCCCTAACATGGGCCCCAGGACGTGCTTGGACAGTACGTACTGCTTGTTGGCAAGAGTCCTTTGCTCCTCACCACACAAACTCCATATAAGCTGCTCAAATGCTCTCAGTGTATGGGAGCTGGCTTCTTCCAGAGTAAGTGATCCAAGAGGGAATAAGGTCAAAGTAATCAATGCATTTTATGACCTAGCCTCAGAAGTTGCACCCTGTCATTGCCACAAAACCCTGTTAGTAACGCAGATCAACCCCTTTCAGAGTGTGAGGACTAAAAAAAAAAAAAAATGTGAAAATCAGGATATAATCTTGGGGACTGGAGACAACACCCTTATGGATTTTTGTCTTTAAAACCGATTTGAAGTTAGTCACAGCTTTTTACCAGAGGACTGCCATATGAAATTTAAATTCTACGAAGACGATTTTGACTGCAGCATGAATAAAAGCATTGAGAGGGAGCAAAAGTGGAATCAAGATACTTATTGGAAAGCATCTTCTGTGGTTCCAGTTAAGGATAACGGTGGCTTGGATCAATTCAAGGGCAGGGGAAATGGACAGATGTAGAGAGAGAGACTTGGGATACAATTCATTCAAAGTTTTTGTTATTTAAAAAAAAATAACCCTCTCTTTTCTAGTGTCTCTCTTTTTACTTTTCTGGGTATTTGGTCTTATCCATAGAACCCTGCCTCAAAAGAAAGATGCCAGATTTCAAGATGGCACACCCCATCATCCATCCAAAAGGACGGGTGCTTGAAACCATAAAGCAATACTGTTTTACTGAGCTTTTGACACCAATTTAAGGTATAAATTTTTCTTAAAAACTAGTGAAAATTTTTATTACAAAGAGTTGCATAGAGGAGGAAGGAAATGTGGAACCAACCGGAATAGAAGTCAGTGGATCGGAGTCTTTCATAAACCAAAATGCCCTGCAGCTGAATTCAGGTGGAAGTTCAGTCTCCACCTGCAAATTGCTTGATTTTTATGCTTGACATCCATGAAGTTAGGTTCAAATTCACATGATAATTTCTTTTTTGAGTTGTCTGGATTCAAGCCCTTAGTTCCAGACTCCCTGGAATAACCAAATTTGATCCACGCCTGAATATTTCACAAGTGAGTCTTACTTGTGCTTGTGACGGAGCAAAGTCTCAGTATGTGTTTATGGACATAGATAGGGATTTAAAGTCATTAGATGGTAAATAGTCATTATACATGTATTCATTAATTCAATATCTATTAAGCAGGAAGTATGCGCAAACCACTGTGTTAAACCATGGGACATAGTGCTAATTAAACAGACCCAGGGAGTCTCCGCCCTGATGGATCTTGTAGCATTCTTGTCAAATTATTAAGGAGATTCCTGCTCTTATCTGCTCTCCCCTCACTCCTCTTAGATCCTGGTAAAAACTTCCCTGGAGCTTTCTACACGTTCTAATTGACGTTGGTTTTAGGTTTTCCTTTATTTTTATGTACTGGTTGATATACACAGAAAAATATAAAAAAAAAAAAAACAGCATAATAGTTAACTTAGTGAAACTTTGCCAAGTGGCTCTTACTTAAAACAGACAAACAATTTATCCATCTGTGTTACTTAATCTAGAAGTTTGCCCTTCATCAGCACCAAGGATTGCGGTTCTCTTCCTCCAGTCCTACTTCTAGATCAGGGGTGTCAAACTCATTTTCACCGGGGACCACATCAGCCTCACAGTTGCCTTCAAAGGGCCGAATGTAATTTCAACTCTAACAGTTAAGGAGTAGTTACATTTATACAGTCCTAAAATTAATTCGGCCCTTTGAAGGCAGCCGCAAGCTGATGTGGCACCTGGTGAAAATGAGTTTTCCACCCCTGTTCTAGACTGTGTGTGTATATGTGGTATTTGTTCATTTAGTCACTCTTCTCTGCTTATAATGATGTTAGTGGTGAAGAAATAGCAGACCATTCTACTTTTTTTTTAAGGATCTACATTTCAGGAACAAAGAGAGGGCTTAATTCATAAAATAAAAGCAAAAACATTTGCCTTGCTAAGTCCCATGGATTGCCTTGACTCTGTCCTATGCCTTTCTCTGCCCTATGAACCTTCTGGACTCCCTCTCCATATGTATATTGTCCTTCCAAGCCTAGGTTACATCCCACCTACTTCGAGAAATGCGTGTTGTGTTACATATTCTCCCCTGATGATCATCTCATTCAGCAGTGTACATTCGAGCATTCAGTGTCATTGTACTAGTTTTATCTTTGTCTTCCTATCAGGTATTCTGTTCCTTGAGGTTGGGAATCATGTAGCATAGCTATCACAGGAACCATCATGCTAAACATAAAGCACAAAACTGGGGGATCCTAAGTGAATTTGTATTTATTCACTCATTCAGTCATTCGGATAGCAATCATTGAGTACCTATTATATCACAGAGGTTGTACTAGGCATATAGCTATCAACAGGACTCCCATAATATAGTAGAGAAGGCAAATGTAAGAGTCCTCTGTCCTAAGGGAGTCTGGCAAGTCAGGCCATTCGAATTGGCTGTAGCCATGAAATTGTCCCAGAGTATGGCACCTGTTCAGTGGTCGCAGCTCTTTAAAGGCAGCAAACTAAACAGGGCCAGTATCTATTCCAGATTTGCATCCTAGTGGTTTCTTCATGTATCCCATTGAAGGTGGTCTGAAAAAGTCTATAGTTCTTCAGTATTCCTAACTGAATCTCAAGTTTAGGTAGTTATCTCCTTTTGAGTGCTTATTTTTTTAAAAAAACAACATTTTTCACCTCTTGTGCAGTGTAATGGGCTTAATTGTGCCTTTAGCCCCAAATTCAGATGTTGAAGCCCTAAGCCCTAGTACTTCAGAATGTGACTCCATTTGGAAATAGGGTCTTTAAAGAAGTAACTAATTTAAAACGACACCATTAGGATGGGTCCTAATCCAAAATGACTGGGGTTCTTGTAAGAAGATTCAGTCGAACTGAATGCTCTTTACATTGAACATGAATCCAGGTACAGATGGCTTGTAGACACAGAAAAATTATTCATTACTACCAATGCCTTACTCTTCCCCTTGTTAAGATATTCGACCGTCCCTATGTTGCCAGATACAGAACTCATTTCCTCAGATAATACCTCTCTTTAAAAAAATTACATAAAGGAGAAAATGCATTACACTTATTCATATTGAGCCAGCTAGTTCCTGGCTCATACCTGCCTTTTGATGACTTATATTCTCTGTAGATTTGCACAGCTTCTTTCTGAAATACTATTATTTGAGCATCATGAATTAACTTGCAAGCAAAAATTCTGCAAAACAGCTTGATACGCCTTATGTACTTCAGGGTCTTTGAGCTGTAATTTTTCTAATTTCAAGGGGTTTCTCAAAGGGCATTTTAAATTTGGGACTAGAATTAGGTGTGCTTTTAAAAAAGTAACTTAAATACACAGATGTATCCTTTGTCCTTGTGCTGAAGCCATATTGTGTAAGTATGTACTGATCTTCACTAAATTCTCTTAGGTCATGTAACATTCTGGACAACTGAACAAACCCTTTCCTGGAATTAGATATGGAAAACTGCAGGACATTCCTGGCTCTCTTAGATTTCCAGGGCACACTATGTGGTTGGCCAACACTCTCATGGCTCAAGAAATTCATGACCTGAATCATCTGGACTTCAGAAAGCGGTTTAAGTATTTCAGAGAAGAAATAAATTGTAAGCAAAATGTGGTGTAAATGTTAGTATGCAGGAACTTATGTTAGAAACTGATCGCCTCCAACGCTCATTTGTTTTGAAGATACATCTAATATATTACAAATAAAAGTCCAATACTTTTAACAGAGCAGATGCAGACAATCTAAAAGAAAGTGGAACAAACCACCTCCAATAAATCCATCAGTCAATGATCATTCTTTTTCCATTTTATCATCATATTCCCAGAAATACAGTTGAGTTTAAGGCAGAAAACTTGAGGAACCTACTATTAGCAGAATTAGAAGGGCAAGAACCTGGTCTTCCGGGGTCCACGACTCGTTGTCATCAAATGATGAGTTATTTAATGCACAAACTCTTAACTTCACCTCAAAACTAGGCACTTGATGAAATTAAAAAGAAAAAATATTCTGTTCATATATTTATTACTTTGCTAAAATAAAGAAGAGGAAATATTGGCAAATAATTTTATAATGCTGTTTCAGGTAGATTTTTTAGTGGGGGAGTATATCATGTAAGCTGGGACTAGTTAGTTAAAACTTTGGAGTCATAAAGAGTTTTTTCCTTTTCTTAATCTAGAAATGGTGCCCCAAAAGGAAATGATTTCAGTTGGACTTTAAAGGTCACATATGGTAGAACGATTTTTTTTATTTTTTCCTACTATGTCCACTTTGGTAAATTGCCACACCTTTTTTTTTTTTTAACTATTACTAATGATAAAATGGTAACCTCAGATTGGCTGAGTACCTTCTTCGTCATCAACACTCCCTCCTTGAATTAAAGTTAATCCAAACAACATGATTTTTTGAAAATATAAGTTAACCAAAAGGCCCCAAATGGGCCTTCAATGTCATTCATCCAGCCCCGCTGTTTGGCTCACAAAGAACCCAAATCCCACAGCTACTGATCAAATGGGAAGAGCAGGACTCTTCCCACCCAGCACACATGCTTGCCAGCTTAAACTAAACAAAACATGCCATGCAGAGCCTTCCCCGACATGTTGCCCAGATGGACAATTTGATCTGGTTGTGAGAATCTACGATGTGTAGAGTCATTGTCATGGGCAAACAAAGGTAGGAACAGATTAAGTGATTTTGCCTTAATATTATATGTAGCATTTCTCCTGAAATGTATTCTCTATATTTACATCACCCTTCAATTCAAATAACAATGAGAAATAATTTCCAGACATTAAACGCTTGCAGATCCTGTGTCCGGTCAATGCATTGGGATTCTGAGGACTCGGGAGGAATTGTCCATTTTAGGGAGTGACTTCCCTCATAGCATTTAATTATATGACGTACAGCATGAATACATTGAAAAAAAGAACCATTATGCCTTTTCCAGTCTATCAAAAATAAATAATCTGTGTGACATCAGCATATTTTGGGGGCTAGTGAAACGGGATCAGATATATCATAACATTTCAATGTATCACACGGACCTATGTGATATCCTTGAGAAGGAAATTGTACTCTAACATCCCAATTTATTTTTATGCAAGGCTTAATTATCCTACTGGAGGCAAAGGAAGTATAATCTGATAAAAAGGGAATCAGCTTTACAGTACCCTTTAGAGAATGAAATCTATGGAAGGTTTTTAATGACAAAATGGAATAAACATTCCTGCTCTAAAAAGCAACAGAACTCTTTTCTCTTTGACCTCACACCTAAATTTTACCAAAAGTTCTGAGGTTAAAGTAGAATTTCATCATTTGATATTTTCTTTGTGCTTCATAGAAGATTGTTGCCTAAATATTGAATGCAAAGCCACAGTATGAACTACACAGATGTGGCCCTTATTGTAAGTTAACAGGAAAATATTTAATTCCAATACAGAGGTATCCCAAGTGACTGCACTCCATTCTTCAATATTAAAGAGTAGACATATTCTCACTACTCTACTACAGTTCTTTTGACTGTGGCTAATTAATTCATTAAAATCAGCTAATGTGTATTGAGTTTCTGTCATGCTCCAGGCATGGTTCTTTCCATATTCTAGAGGGAAGAGACAAAAAATAATGGAATACATATATCATATGTCAGGTGGTAGCGCATGAGAAGAAAAATGAAGCAGGGGAAGGGACATGGAGAGTGAGGCATAGCATGGGTACTATTTCATATACAGTAATAGAAGATAATCCTCTAATAAAGTAATATCTAAACAGAGATTAGAAGGGAATGAGGGAGTGAGTCAAGCAAATGTTTGGAAGAAACACAACCTAGGGCAGGGGTGTTCAACATGTTGGTGTATCTAGGCCAAACTGAAAGACGAGGTGTCTTGGGTCACACATTAAATACACACACACTAACAACAACAACAAAAAAAACTCATAAGGTTTCAGTAAATTTACGATTTCATGTTGGGCTGTATTCATAGCCATCCTGGGCCACCTGAAGCCTGAGAGATGCAGGTTGGACACCCCTGCCTGATCTAGGAGGGGAAGGGCAAGTGCAAAGGTCCTGAGGTGTGAGTGTGCTTTGCATGTTAGGGGAAAAACAAAGGAGACTATGGTAGCTGGAGAGACCTGCTGGAGAGAAGTGGTAGGGAGATGAGGTAAGAGAAACAGTAGGAGTTAGGTAAAATAGGATATTGACATTCACTCCGACTGAAATGGAAAACCATCTCACTGGTTTTGGAGGGTTCTGAACAGAGGGTTAACAAATGATCATGGCAGCTATATGGAGAATAAATTCTAAGGATACACAAATGGAAACAGGAAAACAAGTTATGAGTCTACGATAATGATGATGTGAGAAATATGGCAATTCGGATGAAGTAATAGCTGGTCTATTCTTCCTCAGCTCTTGAACCTACTCAGGGCTTTCCCTAACCTAGTAGACTCTACCTGTCTGAGTAGCCTTCTTTCTGCTGAATCTTCCCTCGGGAACTCTGGAGCCTGCCGTACTCTCTTAGTGGCTGACCTAGGCTCTCGCCCCTCATGTGAGGAGTGTAATGAGCATCAAGGCAGATCTTCTGGCTCTCAAGCTTGTATTCAAATATATGAAGGCCTAGGGAGGCCCAGCAGTGCAAACTACTAAACCCATCCTCTTCTTTGTGACCCCTGTCCTCACTTAGCTCTCCTCAGTCTCTCACAGCACTGGGGAGGGTGGGATCTATGCAGAAGGGTTTCTACCAGAGTGTGGAACAAAGCACCTGTGCTGCTGGTTTCCCCTCCACCCATACCTGGAGAGGTAGACAAGGATACTAGTGGGAACACCTCTCTTTATACTTCCTTATTCCACCTTTCTTCCTTTTAATTTTTTTGGGAGATGAAAAGGGTTAACTTTTTAATGTCCTTTGTGGCACATTATTCAGATGTTTAGTAGCAAGACTGCCCAGCTATCACAGGTAAAGAGATACTTTTTCACTGAGAGAAGAGAAATAGGAGATTCTGAATCTATACTTTTTTTTAAGTCACTCTGGTTGTCTTGTTAAAGACGACAGATTATTTTTCTAAAGAAGTGCCTGCTTTTCCTTTGGTGAGGGAGGGGGATGCACAGGGAGGAGGGACTTAATAGTGACACTTCTGAGATGGAAAGCTACAAGGCAGCATGACTTGAGATTAAAATACACCAGTTTGTCCTTTGCTAAATATTATACCTGGAAGAACCATGATAAATGTCAAATATCAAATCAGTGAGGAAAATGATGAATTATTCAATAAATGGTGTGTATTGGTTTCCTATTTCTTCTGTAACAAATTACCATAAATTTAGTGGCTTAAAAGAACACAAATTTATTATCTTACAATTTTGTAAGTCAGAAGCACACAGTCAGCCTTAGCAGGCTAAAATCAAGGTGCCTGGAGGGTGGGGTGCCTCCTGGAGGCTCTGGGAGTTCATTTCCTTGCCTTTTCCAGCTTCTAAAAGGTCCCTGCCCTCCCTGGCTCATGGCCCTTTTTTCATCCAAGTGGATGACTCCGATCTCCGCTCTGTCATCACGTGATCTTCTCTGATTCTGACCCGCTTGCCCCTTTTTTGTCAGGACTTTTTGTGATTACATTGTGTCCATTCAAATAATCCGAATAGCATCCCATCTCCAGATCTTTCAGTTAATCATATCTGCAACATTCCTTTTACTGTGTAAGGTAACATAATCACACATTCAGGAGATTAGTGTATGAACATTTTGGGGTGGTATTTATTCTGTTTACTACATAATGCTAGGGAAATTGCCTGACCACTTAAAAGTATAAAATTATATCTAAACCTCACATTATCCACCTCGGTAAATCACACATAGATGAAAAATTTGAGTGAGAGCAGTATTTATAAAATCTTTGTCTGAGAAACTTTATTATGCATGACAGAAAAGTCAGAAGCAATATAGAAATCCATGAAGGTTAATTTTATGTGTCACCCTCACTGGGAATGGGGCCCAGATATGTGGTCAAACAGTATTCTGGATGTTTCTGTGATATACTGCATTTTGATGAGAGTAACATTTAAATCTGTGGACTCTGAGTAAAGCAGATTGCCATCCATAATGTGGGTGAGCCTTACCCAAATAGATGAAGGTCTGAAGAAAACAAAAGACTATTGGTTCCATTTTTCTGGACAACCCCAAATTAATGCACAACTTTAATGATCAAAACAACTATGACCTATAGAACAAGAACACTAAATATCCTAAACATAAAAAAATATATTGTTGCAAAGCATTTGGGAAAAAATATATGAACAAGAAAATATTGTGGGGAAAAAAAAGGCAATATCAAAAAAACAGATAAGAACAAGTTTAAGGGCCCTGTTTTTTCAAATTGATGCCGTTTAAAATAGTAGAACAGAAAGAATGGCAAAGATCAAAGTTAATTGTAAGATCCAATATTGTTTGGTATGTTAAATCAGTACAGATGGCCATGGCTGGTGTGGTTCAGTGGATTGAGCACCGGACTGTGAAGCAAAGGGTTGCAGGTTCGATTCCCAGTCAGGGCACATGCCTGGGTTGCAAGCCAGGTCCCCTGTAGGGGGCCTGTGAGAATGCAAGCACACATCGATATTTCTCTCCCTCTCTTTCTCTCTCCCATACCCTCTCTCTGAAAATAAATAAAATCTTTTAAAAAATCAGTACATTTGTTTCACAACCTACAATGTGGTTACATCCCAATAAATGCATCGTGAATTGAAAAAGCATTTAATACACCTAACCTACAAATGTCATAGCTTAGCCTCACCTACCTTAAGTGTGCTCAGAACAAAATACCCAAAATTTACTAGCCACATGGAACACTGCAGAGTATCAATTGTCTACCCTCATAATCACATGACTGACTGGTAGTTGGGGCTTGCTGCTACCACCAGCACCACGAGAGAACATTGTACCACATATTGGTAGCCTGGGGAAAGATCGAATTTCAAGATGCGAAGTCCAATGTCTATTGAATGCATATTGCTTTGGCACCGTCTTAAAGTATAAAAATAGTAAGTCAAAGAATCATCAGTCAAGGATCATCTGTATTCAAAATCTACTTTTAGAATACAAATTTCTATGCTACAAACTGAAAATTTAGTTGTATTTATCAAAAGCATAATAGAAGACATGCAATCCACCAATTCCAATTCTGTAAATTTGTCATTAAAAATAAATGATCAAGTATGCAAAGTTATATTAAAGCTCTTTTCTTGTCATGAAGCTAATGATAGAGATTAATATAGATAGCTTAATATCCAATAGCTGTGATTCTTTAAGTCACAGGAGAGTCTAAATAATAAATAACCATTAAAAGTGCAAATATACATCTCATATAGAGAATATACTTTACATTAGAAACAGTAACAAATGAAGTAGAATATATTTCAATGAGTGCATTCTACATAAATGTTAATATGCCTAACATGTCAACATATGTATGTATGTTGGAAAGTCTGGAAATATTTAACAATGTATTAGGAGTGATTATCTCTTGGTGGTGGAATTGATTAGTTTAAATTTTTTCCTTTCATATGTTGTTTTTTATCCTATCTATTAATTTTACTTGTATATTTAAATATTTTAATATCAGTTGGTATTTGGTTGATTAATTTTTTAATCAATAGTTAATAAGTAAATAATGGACAGGTACCACAGGAGTAATGTGGAAGTTATTGCTTTAGCAGAAGCAGTTGCATTGCTGATGCTCTCTGAGACAAGACACCCTTTGTAGTTAGCAATTTCTTTCTTTCTTAGTGTTTAAATAAAAGGATGGCAACCAAGCTTTTATTTTTAGTTCAAACCTCTTGGGTAAGTAGGTTCATCTTTTTCTAAGTTATCATTTAACCAAATACTGAGATAGATGATCCAAAGAAGTTTTAGTATTGTCATAAACTTAAAATAAAGAGCAAGCAAATGTCATTCAAGGGTTTAGTAAAAGCTAATATACACTTACACAGCTCTCTGTTCTCTGTCTCCATCTCTCAAAATTATCATCTCTAAAATATACTATAATTATTTAGTATAATTTGTGGAAAAGTAATATTAAGTTTGTTGAAGCTGATACAAGAGCTTCATTCACTGATGCAGACACCAGCAAAAGTGATAGAGCAAGAACTGAATTAAAACCCAATCATCTCCTTCATTAAAGCAGCAAGAATATTAGCAAAAACAGAATCAAAACTTTCTTAGAACTCTTCAGATTTATCAAAGGTATGCAGCAGTCTGGAGAATGCTTATTTAAGAAAAACAACGGAGAGTAAGAACTCCAGGATCTATGGCAATTTAACCTTCACTTTTCCCAGGTTTCCCTCCTCACATGTGTAGAATCTTTGAAAACTGACAGTCCACAGGCACAGCAATGAGCAACCTGAAGGAAGCACAATGGAGCTAGAGCTTCTTCAGAGCCCAAGGCCCAGGGAATTCTCATGATCTGATCTGTCTGTTGGCTTCCTAAAATGCCACATTCGCAGGGCTGAGTTTATTGAACCTGACTCAGCACTCACAGCACAAAAAGCCTTAGCGCTGAGGCATTTAAGCATTGTGGCAGCCTGAAGTGCCATATAACAGGGCAAAATCTTGGCCTCAAAAAAGGTTAAGAGGAAAAACTAAGGACAAAGGACTCATGGACGTGGACAACAGTGTGGTGATTGCTGGGGAGAGGGGATTATAAGGAAAGTAAATGGTAATGGAAAAAATATGTTAAACATTAAGTTGGGACAGAAAAAAAAAGAAAAGAAAAGCTGGGGAATGGGGTGTCCATAAGTAGATTTGAAAAGCTCAAAAATATATGACAAATTCATTGCTGGCATCATACTCAACAGGCAATAACTACAAGCATTCCCCTTAAGATCAGGAACAATACAGGAATGTCTGCTTTCACTTCTCTTATTCAACATAGTACTGGAAGTCCTAGACATAGCAATCAGACAAGAAAAAGAAATAAAAGGCATCAAAATTGGAAAGGAAGAAGTAAAACTGTCCTTATATGCAGATGACATGACACCGAACATAGAGAACCCCAAAGATTCCACCAATAAACTACTAGAACTGAAAAATGAATTCAGCAAAGTAACAGGATACAAAATTAACATCCAGAAATCTGTTGCATTTTTATATGCCAATAACTAACTAACAGAAAGGAAAATTAAAGGAACAATCCCATCCAAAATTTCTTCAAAAAGAATAAGATACCTAGGAATATACCTAACCAAGGATGTAAAAGACCTGAACTTGGAAAATTATAAGACATTGCAGAAAGAAATTGAAGAAGATACAAATAAGTGGAAGCACATACCATGTTCATGGGTAGGATGAATTAACATCTTTAAAATATCCATACTACCCAAAGCAATCTATAGATTCGACATAATCCCTATCAAGATTCTAATGACATATTTCACAGAATTAGAGCAAATATTCCAAAAATTTATATGGAACCCCAAAAGGCTCCACAGAGCAACAGTGATCCTAGGAAAGAAGAACAAAGTTGGAGGAATCATACTACCTACTATCAAACTATACTACAAGGGCATAGTAATCAAAAGATCCTGGTACTGGCATAAAAACAGACAAATAGATCATGGAACAGAATAGAGAGCCCAGAAGTAAATCTGTACCTTTTTAGTCAATTAATATTTGACAGAGGAAGCAGACACATAAGTGGGCTAAAGATAGTTTATTCAATAAATGGTGTTGGGAAAATTGGACAGATATGTGGAGAAAAATGAAACTAGACCACCTTATTATACCACACACAAGAATAAACTTAAAATATATCAAAGACTTACTTAAATGTTAGATCTGAAACCAAAAAAAAATCCTAAAAGAAAACGTAGCATCAAATTCTTGAACATTGCTTGCAGCAAATTTGTATCAGATATATCCCCCCAGGCAAGGGAAACAAAAGAAAAAATAAACAAACGGGACTATATCAAACTAAAAACTTTCTGCACAGCAAAGGAGATTATCAACAAAATGAAATGATAACCCACAGAATGGGAGACCATGTTTGCTGATAATTATGATAAGGGGTTAATATCCAAAATTTATAAAGTACTTATAAAACTCAACACCAAAAAGACCAACGACTCAATTAAAAAAAGGGCAAAGGATCTGAATAGACACTTCTCCAAAGAGGACATACAGATGGCCAATAAACATATGAAAAGATGCTCAAAATTGCTAATCATTATAGAAATGCAAATAAAAACCACAGTGAGATGCCATCTCACACCTGTCAAAATAACTATCATCAATAAATTTTTAAAAAAAAAGCAACTGCTGACAAGGATGTGGAGAAAGGGAAACATTTTTGCCCTATTGGTAGGAATGCAGACCGGTGCAGCCACCAAGGAAAGCAATATGGAGATACCTCAAAAAATTAAACAATGGGCCCTGGCCGGTGTGGCTCAGTGGATTGAGCTCTGGACTGTGAAACAAAGTGTCGCCAGTTAGATTCCCAGTCAGGGTGCATGCCGGGCTTGCAGGCCAGGTCCCCAGTAAGGGGCATACCAGAGGCAATCACACATTGATGTTTCTTTCCTGCTCTAAGAAGAAAAGAAAATTAAACAATCGGTCTGCTTTTTGACCCAGCAATCCCACTTCTGGGAATATTTTCAAAGAAACCCAAAACACTAATTTGAAAGTACATAAGTAACCCTATGCTAATTGCAGCATTATTTACAATTGCAAAGATATGGAAGCAACCCAAGTGTCAATCAGTAGATGAGTGGATAAAACAACTATGGAACACTTGCACAATGGAATTCTACTCGGCCATAAAAATGAAGAAAATTTTACCATTTGCCACAGTATGAGTGGACCTGGAAGACATTACGCTAAGTGAAAGAAGTCAGTCAGAGAAAGACAAACACTATGTGATTTCACTCATATGTGGAATCTAATGAACAAACTGAACTAACAAACAAAACAGACATAGACTCAAAGATGGAGAACAAGATGACAGCTAGTTGAAGGGGAGAGGTTAGGGGGTGGAGGGATTGAGCAAAAAGGAAAAAGGAATTGTAGACATGGACAATAGTGTGGTGACTGCTGGGGGGAGGGGTTATACTGGGACTAAATGGAAATGGAAAAATATAATACAGATTTTATATCGAAAAATATTTCTGGGAAAGTGGTAAGCTATGCACATGTACAGGGCAGGGCATATGCTCGGGAAAGACCTGAGAAGGCCCTAACCTCTCACTTCTGATCAACCTTGAACCTCTACTGGAAGCAGACATTGAAAGTTAACACAGAGTTATAAGCTGTCTGCCTGAGTGCTCAAAACACCCAACCCACACATAGAGCCCTCGACAGAGACAGGCAGAGTTACTGGTTCCAAGCATCAAAGAAAATACCTATCCAATAAACTGACATTAAGCTAACTAAGCAGAGACTTTAATGGCCACATGTGAGAGAGAGTACAGACTTTACATAATTTATTCAGAAAATTCACTAAGCAAATAATAACAGCAAAAACACGGGGAAATGGGAAGAATCTAATTTCTAGAGTTGTCATATTATTTAAAATGTCCATTTTTCAACAAAAATTTTGCAAGTCATGCAAAGGAATAAGAAGTTATGCCCCATAGAGAAATAAAGCAGTCAACAGAAACTGGACTTGAGGAAGTGCAGAGATCAGATTTTTCTGGACAAATAATTTAAATCAGGTATATTAAACAAGTTTAAAGCCCTAAAGAAAACCACGCTTAAAGAAATAAAGGAAAACATTAAAGTCATATCTAATCAAATAAAGGATATCAAGAAGTAGAAAGAAATTATTTTTAAAAGAATCAAATATAGCCCTGGCTGGTGTGGTTCAGTGGATTGAGTGCTGGCCTACAAACCAAAGGGTCACCAGTTTGATTCCCAGTCAGGGCACATGCCTGGGTTGCAGGCCAGGTCCCCAGCAGGGGGTGTTTGAAAAGCAACCACACATTGATGTTTCTCTCCCTCTCTTTCTCCCTTCCCCTTTCTAAAAATAAATAAATAAACTCTTATAAAAAAGAATTAAAGAGCACCACTAAAGATGATTTATAGGTAAATATAAAAGACAAATGAATATATTTTTGATTATATTAATTTTTTACCAATTTGATTAAAAGAAAAGTGGATAAAGTATGAACCATAAATCTATAATGATATATATCATTCTATAAATATGTAATTTGTAATACAATAACAGCATAAAGAAGGGAGGAGAGAATGGGGCTATAAAAATAGTTTGAACTTATTTGTCTAATTTGTGTAATTATTTGTCTAATTAGTGTAATTATTTGGTATTAATTCAAAATGGATTGTTATAAATTTTGATGTTAGTTGTAACCCCCAGAGCAACCATTAAAAGTAATTTTAATGATAATATAGTAAACTAAATGAAAGGGAATTAAAATGGTATACTAGAACAATCTATTTAATACAAAATAAGGGAATAATGGAGCAAGGGACTAATAAAATGCATGTAACACATAGAAAACGAATAACCAATGGCAGATGCAAATTTTGCTTTATAAGCAATTGTATTAAATTTAAATGGATTAAGTGTTACAATTATAATGGAGAGATCACTGCAAAGAATTTTTAAAAATCATCCAACTACATAATCCTTCAAAGACACAAATAGGTAGCACGTGATTAGATGAAAAATAGACATTCCATGAAACAAAAACAAAGGATCCTCAAATGGGTATACTAATATTTGACAAATAGACTTTAAGACAAAATTGTTTAGTGGAGAAAAAGACACACATTTCGTAATGATAAATACAGCTACCTATTATGAAATAAGTCAGGCAGTGAAGGACAAATACCATATGATCTCACCTTTAACTGGAACATAATCAACAAAAGAAAGAAACAAGAAAAACATAACCAGAGACATTGAAATTAAGAACAATCTAACAATAGCCAGAGGGCAGTGGGGAGGGGACAATGGGGAGAAGGGTTTTCAGGAACCACTATGGAGGACACATGGATAGAACCAAGGGGGAGGATGGAGGCAGGGGAGGGAGGTGGGGTTGGAGGGGGTGGGGGGAGGGGAGGGGATACAGACAACTGTAATTGAAAAACAAAGTAATAAAAATGCAAAAAAAGGAGATATAACAAATATAAAACCTATAAGCCTCTAACAATAGAGTATCAAAATACATGAAGCAAAAACTGACAGAATTGCAGAAGTGAAGGGCAAATGAGTAATTCAATTCATCATAGTTGGAGATTTCAGTACTACAGTTTGATAATGTACTGAAAAACAAAACAGAAGGTCAGCAAGAAAAGACTTTAAGAGTAACGGAAACCATGTTGCCCTGACAGACATCGATAGGATAGTCCACTCAGCAGCAGCAGAATAGGCACGGCTCTCACGAGTACAGGTAGCGTTCTCTAGGACAGGGCAGGTGGTCATCCATAAAGCAAGTCTCAACATATTTTAAAAAATTGAAATCATGCAAAGTATGTTCCCTGACCACAGTGGAATGATACAAAAATGAGTAAAACTAAAAGGAAATGTTGGATATTTATATATGTGGAAATTAAACAATATACTCATAAACAACCGATTATTTAAAGAAGAAACCACAACAAATTCGAAAATACTGTGTGATGATGGAAACCAAAAACACAAAATACCAAACCTTACTTAATGCAGTAAAAGTAGTCTTTAAAGGAAAATTACAATTACAAATACTACATCAAAACCAGAGAAGGTTCTCAAATCAATCCACCTTAGTAAGCTAGCAAAAGAAGAGCAGACAAAGCAAGCAGAGGTGGCAATTAATAAATATCAGATAATAAGTTAGTGAAATAGAAAATAGAAAATAAAACTAGAGAACAAACAAAGCAAGCAGAGGTGGCAATTAATAAATATCAGATAATAAGTTAGTGAAATAGAAAATAGAAAATAAAACTAGAGAACATCAATAGAACAAAAAGATGTTTTTAAAAAATAATCAACAAAATTGACAAACCTTTAGACAGACTGACCAAACAAAAAAAGAGAAAGAGAAACTCACATTACTAAAATCAGATATTAAAATGTACCTTAGAGAAATGCAAGTGATTTTATTGATTTACTTTGACCAACTGCATGTCAATAATTAACTTAGATGAAAAATAACTTATATGAAGTAAACAAATTTCTAGAAACACAAAACTATTAAACAGGGTTCATAAAAATTAAAATTCTGGGTAGACATATGAAAAAGATTCAGTTAGTAAGTGAAAAAAAAAGGAAAGAAAAGAAAAACTCCACAAGGACAAGTACCAGATAGCTTTCCTAGTGAATTCTATTATACATTTAAAGAAAAAAATTACCATTAATTCTTCAAAACTCTGCCAAAAATTAGACAAGGAGAAAACAATTCCTAATTCATGTTGTAGGGCCCGTGTTACCCTGGTAACAATACCAGACAGCTACATGCAAAAAAATGAAACTCGAGCACCAACTTACACCATACACAAAAATAAATTCAAGGTGGATAAAAGACTTAAATGTAAGTCGTGACACCATAAAAGTTCTAGAGGAAAACATCGGTAGGAAATCTCAGACATTCCACGCAGCAACATCTTCACTGATATGTCCCCTAGAGCAAGGGACATAAAGGAAAGAATAAACAAATGGGACCTTATCAAAATAAAGAGCTTCTGTGGGGCTAAAGAAAACAGTATTAAAATAAAAAGAGAACCAACAGAATGGGAAAACATATTTGCCAATGATACCTCGGACAAGGGTTTGATCTCCAAAATATATAAAGAACTCATACAACTTCACTCCAGGAAGACAGACAAAGATTTTTAAACAAAAACAAAAACAAAACTCAAGAGCAACATTCCTCATGAATATTGCCACAAAATCTTCAACAAAATAGTAACAAACTAGTCCAGAAACCTATGAAAAACATTCTATATCATGGCCATGCAGAATTCATCTGAGGAGTCCCAGAATGATTCAACATAGGAATAGCAATCAATAGAACACATCATATGAATAGAGGGGGAAAAATCTACGTGATTAATAAAGGACAAAACCCAATCTCAATAGACACAGGAAAATCATTTGACAAAGTCCAACACACTTTCAGGAGAAAGCCACTCAGCAAACTAGGAATAGAAGACTTCTTCAACACTACGAAGTTATTTGTGGAAGCCCACAGCAACTGCAGGCTGCATGGTGAAAGGCTGAGAACTTTCCATCTAGAATCAGGAACAAGGCATGAGTGTCCATTCTCTCCACTTCTATTCAACATTGTCCTGCAGGTCAGGGAATTAGGGGGAGAATAACTATTTCAACAAGAAATAGAAAATTATCTCTATTTGCACGCAACATGAATTGGTAAATAGAAAATACTAAGGAATCCATCAAAAACAAGTAGAGCTGATAAACAAGTTCAGCAAGTCGAATATGCATATATAAAGAAAAATGCATATATAAAATCCGATTTTATTTCTAAACACTGGCAGTGAATAATCTGAAAATGAAGTTAAGTGAATGTCATCTAAAATAACATCAGCATAATAAAATGCTTAATAAATAAATTTATAAATTTATTTCAGCAAGAGACAAGAAGTGCAAGATTTATGCACTGAAAACTCCAAAACATTGTTGAAAGAGCGTAATGAAGGCCTAGATAAATGAAAAGATATTCTGGTCGTGAATTGGAAGACTTAATATTGTTAAAATGGCAAAATTCCTCAAACTGATTATCAAAGTTACAACTGCCTTTTCTGCAGAGACCGACTAGATGATTCTAAAATTCATTTGAAAGTGCAATGGACCCAGAGTAGCCCAAACTTGAAAAAACACAAAGTTATAGGATTTGCTCTTCCTCGTTTCAAAAGTGACTACAAAGCTACAGTAATTCATAGAGCTGCGGTATTGGAATAAGGAGAAATGTATAGGTAATGGAATTAGGTTGAGAGTTCATAGGTGGGTAGATAGATACCCACACATCCATTACTTCACATGTGTGTGTGCTAGTAATGTGTAGCTCCGTCAGTTTTTAATATCCTATGTTATTATTTTTGAAATGCAGATTTAGTCAACTTTTGAAATGCAGAGTTAGTCAACAACTAAAAAACAAGGGCCACATGGTAGAAGTATGTTTAACTATCAGTATTAGTTATTTTATGTAAAAGGAAAGCAGCCCTGCCAGGGGCTGTCAGTGCCTCTATACACTTGGTATAAGTAAACCTCGATGTTGGTCTGGCTACGCTCATTTATATAATTGCCTTTTTTCCTGTCTGGGTATCATGTGATGGTTTAAATGATGCTTTATTAACTTTTCTGCCATTACAACCCAGAGGAATATGGAAAATAAACTTGGTAGTATACTAGTAATTGTATAAAGAAAAAATAATTAAATTACATTTTTAAGGTAGGCAAAACAAACTGAAAACTATGACTGGACAGAGAAAGCAATGAAGTAACATCTTTCTAAGAACCTCGTAACCTACCCCTGTGGGCAACAAGCCAGCCTCCTTCACAAAGCAGCGCGCCTAATTAATTTCTGCATGGTGTGGGCTGCAACCTTCCTTCTAGCCTCTGATCGGAAATATATTATACGACTGTCCTACCTTAAAGATTGGGCCACCTGCCTTGAGCTATAACAACTGAACAGTGAATAACAAATGAATAAATTATCCATTCCCAGAAGCCCAGCTTCTGTAATGAAGTCCTTTGTTATTTTTTCAAAAGAGATCCTTTGGAAATGCAGAATGGGAAACAATACCTTCATTGATGAGAAATGAACATTATTCTCTCTTCCCTATGATGAAAATTTATGAGAACAAATACCAAAAAAAGGAATCACATAAAGCCAATGTGCTATAGCGAGAACAGGTAAGAACATAAAAGTTTATGTCTTTCCCCAAAGTTTGGTGTTTGGTAGGAATAAGTGAAACTTCTCCAAAATAATAAAGCCCATTGTCAATTTAGAAGGTTATAATCATTTGCAGATTTAAATTGTCATTTTTTAACTACATTGCTTAGGTAAGCAAATGCCGTTGCTTAGGATAATTTATTTATCCCAGTTTTAAAGCCCCCAGGAAGTATCTTATATTATTATATTACATTACATATTATATTATCTTCTTTTGCTGCATAACTATTGTAAATTTGGTGGCTTCAAACACTTCTTTTCACAAATTCTATAGGTCAGAATTTTGGATGTGGCTCAGTGTAGTCCTCTGCTTTGGTTTGCCAGAGCTATGCTCAACAATTCAGATGGGCTGCACTCTAATCTTAAGGCTTACTTAGAAAGAATCAGCTTTAAACTCACTCAGTTTGTTGGCAAATTTATTTCTTTGTGGTCATATACCTGATGGGTCCAAGATTTTTGATGACTGCCAGCTAGAAGCCACCCTCAACTCCCAAAGGTCACTAACAGTTTCTAAAAGCTCATTGTAGTTCCTTGCAGCCTGGGCTTCTTCAACATGGCCACACACTTCATGAAACCCACAAAGAGAGTGCCCATCTGCTAAGATGAAGTCTCCCATGACGTAATGTAGAATCGGAGTAACATCCCACCATCTTTGCCGCATAACGTAAACTGGCCAGAGGACTGACACCCCATGACTTTGTGATGTGTATTGGTTAGCAGAAAACCACAGGTCCTTCCCATACTCAGAGCAAGGGGATCATACAAGCGTGAGGACACCAGATAGTAGGGATGGTTGGGTGTGACCCAAGAGTCTGTCCACCACACTGCTCTTTGGCTATTCCCAAACTCAAAAACTCATGCCAAAGGCCTAAAACTTAAAAACCTATCCACAAAACAAAGGAGACACTTTCTAGGGCTCATTTTGTGCTGCGACACCCATTGGGCATTGCTCCCTTCAGGACTAGCACTGTAATAACAACCAGTTAACTGATGCTGACATGCCAAAACTCACCAACACCCCACGGTTATATCCGAAAGCCCCTGCAATAGGAATGCAAATGCAAGCCCTACATACAGGCTAACGTAAAACATGGCAACCACAAAGGGTACTACAGTCTCCCATGGAAGGAGGTCGTGTGCATCCTTAGACCTTTGTCTTCTGGGCATTACATTCTTCTGCTTCTAAAACTAGGAGGCTCAGTCCTTGGTGCCTTGAGGACCCAATTAATTGAAAACCAAACTGGAACATTTCTCTTTTTTTTTTTTTTTATTGTAATTATATGAGACTACAGTGCATGTACCGGCTACATCCCAGGGATGAGTGGATCCATACCTACCACCTGTGCACATCTGTGAGGAGGCAAAAGGTCAGATGTCTGGCTTACTTTAAAAAATAGATACGTGTTTTGTTCTCTTTCATTTGGAGATAATGAATTATGCATCAAAATCAGGTCTCGAATTTATGATAGAATGATTCAAAAGCAAGCATTTGTTGTAGCTTTTGACCTAGCATTGAAACATTTCCAAAGCTAAATCTCAACAGTGGCAAAAGTGATAAATTCTTAGGAAAGAGAGCATGAAGTTTTCAGATTAAAAAAAAAGACAATCATGGATTGAGGGGACAAGACAACTTGGGTTGCCAGGAGACAGGCAATCTGATACGTATTTGTTTTCCTTTTTAATTTTTGAAGCTATCTTCTCTGCTGCCCTATTTGAGACATGAGCAAACAGTTAGTTCCCACTAACATTCAACCACAGGCAGTTCATTATCTAGGTATATAAAGCATTTTTTAAAAGAATCTCGAAGCTCCTTTGCTCATTAAGAAGATAAATAGGATGGTGGAATTGTGTTAACTAAAACCTCAACACCCACTCCTCCCCCTGTAGGCTGCATTCAGGGTAAAATCATTCCACTAGCTATTTTCAACAAATACAAATTCTTAAAAACTAAGTTGGGGCAGGGGGATTGCTCCAGCAAAGAAGAAAGTATCTCCTGCTTGCATAGGAGGAGGAGTGTGATGAGAAGGAAAAGAAAAAGCATGAGAAATGGCTTAAATTATAGGTCAGAGTCATACATTTCAAGTGGTTTGGACAGACTGAATTTTAGAAGGTTGTCTATTCAGTGGTTCCTAACTTTGTCTGCACATCAGAACTACCTGGGAGCTTTTAAAAATGCTACTACTAGGGCCTAATATAGACTAATTATATCAGCATCTCTAGGGGTGAGGCCCTGGCATGGCTTGATTTGAAAGCATCCTGGGTGATTGCAATGCACAGCTATGTTGGAAATTCTCTGCCTAAAGCTAGAAATTTTCAATTTTATATGAACACAAATGCCTTTCTCAGTGCTGACTCTTCTGTGGTACACTTGCAAATTCTGAGGCACATCCACAAATCAGCATCACACCTGCTGGGGTAGTGCTCTGAATAATTTTTTAAGCTCGCAAATTGATTATGATGCAACACTTTTGGCTGATCCATGATTCATAAGCTTTTAGAAAACACTGCTCTAGGCTGATGATTTTGCATCTTTTTTTCTTTTTAACCCCTAACCATTTGGGGTTCGGATGCAGCACTGTGTCTTGGCAAACTGTCTATTGTTTACTGGACTCACATTTATATTATATCTACTTTTGGCTTTCACATACCAAGATACATAGTACTCGCTTTTTTGCTCATACCGCCAGCAATTTGGAGGTCCTTATCTTTATTGGTATGAATCACTGCTGGAGGTATTCGGGGAAAAAAGAAGGCATGGGGGCTTTTGAAGGCAGAAAATTCCACCCGAGGGGTCCCCATACGGGGTGGCTAGGATTAGCCTAGTGATGAAAACAGTGATGGTGGAGGGAGGAGCTTGTCGAAGTGACACGAACAAGAATAAAAGGTTAAGATGCTTGAGAAAGAGTCACCGTGGTCTATGCTGAGGAATCATATTCAATAATATTGACAATGGAGGACGAGAGAGAATTGAATGTCAACATTTAGTGTTGTGTCCTACAGACAGCAGATTGTGGTGTTAGTGAATTTATAAAGATGTTTTCATGTTTATTAAGGTGGACGACAATGATTCTAACCACAAATAGGCACATTTTGAGATTATTGAGGAAGGAATTAGCCAGAGGTGAGATAACTATGTATAGACTCCATATGAAGAAAACTTGATATTTATTCAGGGTCCAGGTTTTCTCTATACACAAGCATTTTCCATCTGCCTGCTCTGACACATTTTGCAAAGCAAATACATACACATACACACACATGAGAAAAAAAACAGATTTGATGTGAAGTGAAATCAAATTCCTTCCTATATGTTGATTTTTTTTCTCTAAAGGGAATCATGCTAAGAGAGGGAAATAAAAATATTCGAAGCTCAGTAGGGACATTAAGATTTAGTGGAAAGATGCCTTGGATTTTAGTTTATTTTTGCTACTAATCAACAGTGACCTTGGGAAAATTGGTTCTAACTCAACTAGTAAATTTTTATAGAGATAAATAGAGACAGAGAAAGGCAAAGACAGAATGAACCAGAAAGGGAGGGAGAGAAGACCTTCATATTCACAGAATTGCATAGCATAAGCAATGGTTTTATACATTAGTACATGTAGTTGGACACTTTTCAATAAATAAACCTCACACCTTCAGCCAACAGTAAGGTAATAAAATATTATTTTCAAGTGAGCTCTTAGAATGCATTTGAAGTCAGCTGGCTGACATCATGATCATATGAGTTTGCCAAAAATTCAGCCTTTGCTCTCACTGTGGCCATGTCCTCCCTAACACTCTGCACAACATTACAGTCACCAAAAATAGGACAAAGAACAAAGTGAACACCAACTAGTCATCATCGGTTGTTACATATTCCCGTACAACAGTCACGCCATTACCAAAATAAGACCAAAGTATTTTTACAACATAAGGGCCATCTATGGATTTACCTTGTTTTAAGCAGAAGCTAATATCTTTCAAAATTGCATATAGCTGTGTTTTACATGATTGTTTATCACATGGAAAGTTTCAAAGAAAAATACTTTCATTCCACATAAAGCAGGTATGTACATAAAGATAGTTAAGCACAAGGTGAATAAGAAAGAGCAAGTTTAAAAAAAAACTAAAAGGATTAAAGTCTGTTTTTGAAGAAATAACTTAAGGCTCACTGATAGAACAAAAACTTTTATGGCACCCATTTCTATAAAATTATTCAAGGGATTATGATTGCTTGGTGGACAGTGCTATGGATGAGTTTGAGACAAAAATGCTTTTGATGAAATGGTTCAGCAGTAGTCAAATCAAGCATTTTCCAGAGACTAACCTTCCCTTTACCCTCAGAAATCATTCTAAGTGTGAGCCGTGTGTTTCTTTCTAGACATCTAAAACCATTTAGGACATAAGCACCGTCAAAATTGGATAGCGTTAGAAATAAAACTCAAAATATATTTGCACCACACTCCCTGTAACCCACAACAGTGGTTTTTCAGGACTGCCCAATTCTTCTTTCATTTTCTTGCACATACATATAAAATTTTTTTGATTATCAAACATTTGAAATATAAACAGTAGTAGAGAGAATAGTGTAACAAACTCCCAAAACCCAGACCCTCCTTTTAATAATTATCAATGCATTGCCAATCTTGCTTTATGCAAACT
>PVJI01011922.1:0-53951 GCA_004026765.1 Micronycteris hirsuta | reverse complement strand
ACAAAAATAAAATAAAAAAAAGGCAAGATCACATTTTCATATTACTAATATAGATAATTTGTAAGGTTGTGTACTTTATTCCTATGCTTAAAATGGATGAATCATACTACAGAACAGAAATTAAAACATGGTTAAAATGTAGTAATTTAGATGGGATTTAATAATATTTTTAATTTTTCTATTATTATTATTTTAATCCCCACTTAAGGATATATTTTTATTCCATTGATTTTAGAGAAAGAGGAAGGAAGACAGAAAGAGAGAAGAAGAGAGAGAAACATTGATGTGAGGAACATAGCTCAGTTGGATCTCTTACACCCTCGACTGGGGATGGACTGGTAACCTAGATATGTGCCCTGATCTGAGATCCAACCTGCAACCCTTTGGTGCATAGGACAATGCTCCAACCAACTGAGTCACCCAGCCAGGGATTTTCAGTTATTTTTGTAGCTGGAATTTTCCATGAATGGCTCAGTAGATGAGGGAATAATTCATGTTCAGATTGATTAGCTATGCCTTTCTTTTTTAAAAAATTTGTTGAATTTTTGAGGTCACATTTGTTAATAAAAGTATAGGTTTCAGGTGTACAGGGATTAAACAAACCAAAAAAATTCATAGACACAACAACAGTTTGACTAGGCCTTTCAAATGCACTCTTTCCAAAATTACACCAGCAGGTAGGTTCAACCTAAAACAGTTAAAGTTCAGCATTCGACTAGGTGAGTTTATTCTCCTACATCCAAAACCTCCCTAACATCTCCCTTTTAAACTGTGGATTATGGAATCAGATGCCTCTGGGTTATTCTTTGCCAATATCTACTTTGCTACTTTTCTTGTAGGTTATGAACCAACTGAACTGTGTCTATTTTTGCTTTTGTTGACATTTGCACTGTAAGAATTGACCCTAGTTGTGCCAACCATACTCTCGAAGCCCCTTTCCCTGGACATTGACTTATAATGTACAGAAAAATTTGGGCCACTTGCCTGTGGATTACATGCACCTGTTCTAGTGAAGGAGTGAAAAAAAGGTTAAATTCTCCAATGCCTTAAGTTAGTTGTTTTGCCTGATGCCCCACTGACATGCCCGAGAGAATCTCCTTTATGTAAAAGAGAGGTCAACTTGAGGAAGCAAACCCGTAGGCATTCAATAAAATTTCATTGAACAGCTAGGAAGTGCATGCTATTAAAATAAACCATGGTAGTTTCCTTAGATGGTATTTTAATTTCATTGGTCAGTGAAAATGTCTATTATCCATTGGTAATAAGTGGAAATACATTTTGCAAAAGTCAGCAGTTATGAGACAGTTTGTATTTTTTAAAAGATTTTATTTATTTATTTTTAGAGAGAGGAGAAGGGAGGGAAAAAGAGAGGGAGAGAAACATCAATATGTGGTTGCCTCTTGAGCGCCCCCTACTGGGGACCTGGCCCACAACCCAGGCCTGTGTCCTGACAGGGAATCAAATCAGCGACCCTTTGGTTTGCAGGCCAGCACTCAATCCACTGAGCCACACCAGCCAGGGCATGTATTTATAAGTAATTGCCCTTCTCCTACTTATTTCTAAGATAATTTCAATCATCTCATTTGATGTATATTGGGATGGTGCTGCCTCAGTCACATTTTAGAAGTGAAACCAGAAGTGCTGCGCATGCGTACTGCATGGCTGCCTACTGTAAAACACTATTCACATGATTCAGTTTCAGGGGGTAGATGGTGTCCCTTACTGTGATTTACTTTATACCTTTTTTTGCTTGATTTTAAATATGTATTTAAAAATGTATTAGTAAAGGACGTGAACCTACCATTAGCACTGATTAGAATGGGTCATTACTCAAGCACATAAGGTGGCTAACTCCTTTTCACATTACATGTTTCACATGGAAAGGAAAGCACAGTGGTGCATGAGGAAGAGTTAATTCCCACTATCCTTAAGGCTCAATAGTTCTGACATGTACGCAGAAAGCTGTTCTTGTCACACCTTGCACACACTCTGTGCTCAGTGGAGTGCAAGTGATTTGGCCCAGCAATCACTGAGCAGGTGACTTGATTACACTGAAATCAGGCAGAAAATGTCCTCTTCTGGCCACTCGAGTGAATCAGTCAAATTATCGAGTGGCAAAACTAATTCTATGCCTTGGGCCATCCGAGCTGCCACTTCCTATAAGTCAAGCCTTCACTTAGTGTGAAATTGTTCTTTTTTATTTTATTCTGTTTCATTTATTATGCTATTTCAGCTAATTTATTTAGTGAATGGGAATCAGCCAGTGTGCTTGGGTGGATTTAGATATGCAACCTCCTGATCAGGTGGTGCTGAAATACTTTAGAGTTGTAAACTGTTTAGGAAATATTCAAAATGTATTATGATCCATATAGTTAGTAGGCACTAAGCCATGCTTATGATTTAAAAGTGAGACACAATGTAGAAAAAAGGTTACATAAAATGAGCTTTAATGAAACTCTACTCCTACTAAAAATTTTTAATAGAAGTGCAGATACTTAAGCTTTTGAAAAAAGTGCATACTTTGGGTTGAATGTAGATTCTTAAGTGAGAGAGAATTTACTCGTGGTTAAGCAAATAGTCTCTTTTGTCCATCTCTGAAGCAAACCTTCGTGCACTTGCTGCCATGCTTTTACATTTCTGGATCAAATTTGTTACTAACAGAACCACTCATCACTGTGCATATGTGTGGAAAATTAAGGTGCACACTAGAATCTTTATATGCACATCAGCTTCTTCAATTTGTCATTCCAATGGGACAAACTATTTGTACCATCTTAACATATTTAACAAAGAATTTGTTAATTATAAAGAATTGACATGCAGTTTTAAATTTAAATGATCATGCAGTAATATGCAGTTTTCTATCCATTATTACTTATTGCTTATACATAATCAGAAAATGTACCATTTTTTTCCTGGCAATCAAAAACCTGAACTTAAGATCAACATTTTAAAGAACAGCCAACACTCCATTTTGCATATATTTCTGTGATTTGGAGCATCTTTTTAGTGACCTGGTGAATTCTGAACATTTGTTCAGCTACAGCAGAATGTCCCTTAAAATTTTGTTGGCAAATGACAGTTGAACTGTTGAGAATTTCTGCCTACATGTACTTATCTAATAAGATTAGATTGTATTTGCAGAAGCCAATGAGCTATAACGTAGGACATGAGATGTCACATGTAGGATACCACACATATAGATCTCCTTAGGTTGACAGCTGAGAACCAAAATCCCATGTTCTGCATATTTTGTTTGACATCTCAAGAGGCATTTGTGTATTTGGAGACATATAGATATCAGTCTTTTCTCTTGGAACAGTGTATTCTAATTATATATGGTATTTTTGTAATGATTACAATGCTATTTTAGATCCATAATATATGCATTGTTCCTGGTAGAATTTTTAAAAATTTCTGTGAGTTATTAATAATAAATAGTCCTTGGCATGTTTAATAGCATTTTCTACAATTTTGAAATACAATTTTATAGAATTCCAGTAACGTGTAAGAGGAATTTTTGAAATCTCATTTAAAATGTATGAATAATGCTTACACAGGGCCCTGATTTAAAAATCACTTAAATTTTTCATTGAATTCTCTTAGGTATACAGTGAATGAATTAAAAATTCATTTATATGCAAAAAGAGAAGAAGTCAGGATAAGAAGCTTTTTTTGTCTTTTGTATTCTTTCAGGATTAAGTTGAAAACACTACAGGGTCTGGCACAAATAACACCGCTTTTTATTACATGAAAATCTTTTATTGCAAAATCATAAGCATGTAATTTTGTAACATAACACTATCACACTCAAGCATACAATCTGACACTTTAGGGGAAATGTTCTAATTCCTGTCCATCTCGTGCAAGACATTCATGTACCCCAACCACCCTCAATGGTGTTACTTCTGCTGGACCCTGTATTTTTCTTCATAACAGTGTTGAGGTTATGAATAATTTTTTAATTTAGAAAATCCTAAGAATATATTAAGAACTACCACTTATATTTTATGAAATTTAAATATGACATTACTGGTATATTCTTAAGAACAGTTAATTAGAGTAAAATACATTTGCATATTATGGTTGACCATTGAACAACACAGGTTTGAATTTTGTGAGTCCACTTATATGAGGATTTGTTTTCAATAAATACTGTAAATGTATTTTATTTTCCTTATGATTTTCTTAATATTTTCTTTTCTTTAACCTATTTTATTGTAAGAATACAATAAGTAATATATATACAAATTATGTGTAAATACACTCTTAATGATATCAATAAGGCTTCCCGTTAAGGACAGGCTATTAGTAGTTAAGTTTGGGGGAATCAAAAGTTATAAACAGAATTTTGACTGCACATGGGGTCAGTGCTGCTAACCTCTGTGTTATCCAAGGTTCAACTGTAATATGTTTATTTAAATTTTCATTTTGAAACTTAATTTCAGTGAGTCATTTTTGGATTCAAGGAATGCATTAATTAAAAATAATTATTAATCAATTAGCACTTTTATTTTGTAATTGACTAGATTTATACTAAGATTAATAGTCCTCAATCATCAGTTTCTTTAAAAACTATACATTATCAATAAAAGATAAGGTTTATTTTTTAGCTTATAAATGTATATATCTATAAAAACTTACAATAGCCTTTGTATTGAAAACTGAAGTCTTTGGAGTCAAATGGAGGTCACCTCAGAGACTTTAAAACAAAGAACAAACTGACAGTGACCAGAGGGGACCAGGGAGGGGGAAAGATGGGAAAGAAGGGGAAGGGGCAAGTCAAGGAACAGGAGTAGAGGACTCATGGGCATGGACAATGAAGGGGATAGACTGTGGGAGTGGGGGATGGGGTAGGGGTGAGCAATGGAGAGAAAGACGGGACAACTGTAACTAAACAACAATAAATAAATAAAATGCAAAATTGACTACCCTAGTGAAATATGAATTTGAGTGTTGCAGATTTTTTAATGGTACTGAGAAAATCACATTGGAATATTTATTTGGATTTTTTTTACATTTAAATGATCCATATAAAGACTACTGAAAACTATTCAAGGCAATTCAGAAAGGATAATTTTGAACTATTTGACTTGTGTATGTGTGTCTGGAAATGAGGGAATTCTATAAAGCATTAATTATTTAGTTAGTTGTATTTAGTTTTTTAAATTATTGTTGACACAAAACATTCCATGAGTTTCTGGTATACAATATAATTATTAGACATTTATATATCTTATGAAGTGATCACCACCATGTCTAGTACCCATCTGTCACCATACATAGTTATTATAATATTGCTGACTATAATCCCTATATTGTATGTTACATCCTCATGACTAATTTTATAACTGTCAGTTTGTACTTCCTAATCCCCTTAACCTTTTCACCTGTCCCCCCTTCCCATCCCCTCTGGCAACTACCAGTCTGGTCTTTGTCTCTATGAGTTTTGTTTTGTTTATTCATTTATTATTATTATTATTATTATTATTATTATTATTATTATTATTTTAAAAAATTCCACATATAAGTGAAATTGTATGATATCGGTCTTATTCTGTTTGACATTTTACCTAACATAATATCTTCAAGGTCCATACATGTTGTTGCAAATGGCAATATATTACCCTTTTTCATGGCTTAGTAGTATTCCATTGTGTACTTATATCACCTTTTTTATCCTGTTTTCCATCGATGAACATTCAGATTGTTCCTATGTCTTGACTATTATAAATAATGCCACAATGAACATAAGGGTACACATATCTTTAAAATTAGCATTTTCATATTCTTTGGATAAATACACAGAAGTGGAATTGCTGGGTCATTTGATGGTTCTAATTTTAATTTTTTGAGGAACCTCTAATAACTATTTTCCATAGTGGCTGCACCAATTTACATTCTCACCTAGAGGGCATGAGGGTTCCATTTTCACCACATTCTCACCAACTCTGTTCTTTGTTTTCTTTTTGATAATAACCATTTTGACAGAACATGGCTGTAGGTATCAACTTCCCTGATTTAAAACTATACAACAAAGCCATGGTTATCAAAACAGTATGGTACTGGCACAAAAACAGACACATATATCAATAGAACAGAATTGTCTCAGATATGTCTTGTAGGGCAAAAACAATAAAAGCAAAAATTAATAAATGGGACACCATCAAAGTAAAAGTTTTTGGACTGCAAAGATAACCATCAACAGCATAAAAAGGCAACTTACTGAATGGGACAAGATATTTACAAATGATACATCTGATGGGGGTCAATATCATTAAAAAATAGGCAGAGGATATGAATAGCCTTTTTTTTTAAAGAGAACACACAGGTGGCTAAGAGACATGAAAAGATGCTGAACATCACTAATCAAATGCAAATCAAAACCAGAGTGAGATGTTACCTCCCACCTCTTTGAATGATTTGATACTAAATTTTTGTAATTTTGTAATATTTTATAAAAGAAAGTTCCATTTAATCTATGGTCTAGTTCTACTTCAAATGAGTATATTTAATTTTTCTGTTTAATTTTTCTTCACCATGACAAAGTGGGGAGAATATTTGTGTAACCTAAATATACAATAGAATAAAAGCTTCTAGTAGTAACCTATTACATAGATGAAATAAAATATTCTGTAGCATAATAACATTTTGACAGTATAATTTATCAAGGAAAACCCTGATTGACTGCAAAGGAAAAAAATTAAAAGTCTGTCATTTTTGTTCTTCACTCCTGGAGCCATATTATGATGTCTTTGTGCCATTAGCCAGTTCCAATAGCCTGATGGTGTCGGCCTTTCTGGAGGGAAAAAAATCCTGGATGCAGACAATTTTTTTATGGTAAAAAGCAGGCTGGGGGTAATGCTGTCTGCTTTCACGTTATCAAAATTACAAGAAGAAAATGCACCATGAGGAGGTCAGTGGTGAATACCCTCACCAAGTTTTGGGGTTTTGCCTCTCAAAGACTGATTAAAAGTTAGACCACTGTTGTGAAAACTATTGAGTACTATGCTGGGAAAAATGGTGTAGCTATTGTGTATCTCCTAAAATTAATCCCCAGAGGTTGGTTTTAAATGGAAAATAGGACTTTTGCATTAAGCTTTTAAGAAGTGAAGGGGTAAATTGGGAGGTGGGAGTATGGTTTCAGCATCCTCCCAGTGGCAACACATGAAAGATTTGTCCCTCATTAAACCATTTCTTGATGTTTCCCAATAGATTTTGAGCTGAACACTTGTTAATCCCAAAGCTTTGACAGGCGAGGCCTGCAGAATTAGGCCAACCACAGGTACAAATAGCCAGTGTACATGAAACGGTAATCATTGTTTTCCAGTCTATTATTAGATTAACTTCATAGGAATTGCTTTTTTTCTCCTGTGAGTTGATGCATAAATGACATGCTTTACCCTCCAATAAATCTAATAGCTGAGTGACTATGACATGATGTTCATAGCCCCTGGTCCCACGACAGACTATTTTTGATTGCTACAGGAGTTTCAGCAGCTTGAAACCATTAGAATCCAAAGGCATAGTTGATATGTTCCAGCGTACTTGACTCATACAGAATATTGCTGATTCTGAATTATGTTCACATGCCCCATGATCTCGAGTATCACTCTGTAACTAACTTGGAAAATTGATTACAAATCATCAATTGAGTTGATAAAGAATTTTAAGACAAGGCATAAAAATGAAGCTCTGTCCCTTGGGGATTTCTAGCATTGCTAAATATCGCCAGGGAGAGTTTGTCAATAAGTTTTCTCTAACTACATTAAAACTTCCTTTCCCTCTTATGAGTTACGTTAGAAAGACATGACATTAGTTGCCAAATCTCTTTACCCTCAATTCTAAATATATTTTTTTACCTGTGGCAGAACTGTTTTATTGTTTCAGCAATTCAGTAACTTGTGTTTTGCGTTGATATTTCCTACACACCTCAATCTATACATTTTGATTGTTTTCCTGATGACTCAAACTCAATCTGTTTATTGTTTATCTTATCTTTTGAAAATGTCTTAGATGAATGCTTAGGAGAAAAATGTGAACTGTGTGTGCTTTTTGCAGGTTGCAGAACCTTGGAGCTTTCAGTTTTTGCAGGCCTGCTTTCAAGTGCTTCCTGATTCCCTTTCAATTCCCTTTTAATTTTAAGACTATCTCTATGTGTGGAAACTGGGGTGATTCATTTTCCTGGGGTATTCTTGGTCTATGCCTGTTCTGATGCCTTGCCCAGTTTAGCATTTTATCACTCTCAAAAGTGCCCTTGTTTGAAAGATTAATTATACACTTATCTTAGTTATTAAACCATCTAATCTTTATGTGAGTAAGTTTATCTTAATGTCTTATGGAGTTTAACGTGTAGAGAAATGAATTCTAACATTATTTATTGTTCCACTCCCTTCCATAGCCCCAACCTTTCAATTAACAGTCTTCTGATTAGAAGAAAATAAAGAGGCATATCGTGCATAGCGGGCCATCTCATTTCAGCGACTCTTATAGGGAGACAATTGGAATGCTAAATAGGGTTTAAAAAGTTTGAAATTGTTGTATTCACCATTGATCCTCACCCTTTCCATGGCAAACTCGCCATAAACTCGCACTTTAAGTGCCCCAGTTTTTCTCTATATCATCATAATGTGGAGCCCTAAGACATATTTAATGATATGTTTCTATTCACTGTATTAGGCAATGGCATTATTGCAAACACCCCAGGTAGCACAGCTAATGAGGGACCCAAGGATGGGTCTCTTCTTAGGAAAGATTAAAATGCAGAGCAACTTTGAATGGCTTTAATCAGAAATTTTGAACATTTAAAAAATTACAAGTAACACTGCAATTCGTGCTATGAAAATGGTATGCTTGAGTATAGCTACATGTGAAGTAAAATGTACTATAATTTGATTTAGAAATGCCTTCATTAAATTTATAGCGAGATTTGTTACACACAATCTAAAGCTAATGTGAATCTAATCTAATCCAATGGTTGTTAATTCTTTTTAGACATAATAGACTTTCCTGGCTTCTGTATTCAGTATATAGTAGTGATTTGACAGCATTGAAAACCTGTACAAAAACAAAATGTTCCTAACATAATGGTGTTTATTGTTATTTATGTAGTACAGTTTAATGACTAAATATACATCAGATGATATACACTGTATAGTATATAATCAGGGACCAAGCCACAGAAACATTTAAGGAAAAGAGTTTATTTCAAAGACAGAAAAAAAATAACTGTACATAGCAATGAATAATAAGTAAGTGACTTTAGACATTTAGTAGATAGATAGAAAGGTATAACATGTATGTAGGTAAGTTTAAAAGTCAAATGAATTTGAGATGATTGCTTTCACAGAGTTTATTGTAAATGCCAAATGCGATAAATCACTGATTTCTATTTTCCAGTTGCTTAGATCTCCCTGGTGCCAAATAGCCTATTTTGATCATCAGTTAAAAAACACTCTTTAACCGTATTTGCCAAGAATGAATGATTCATGGATAACAACAGAAGAAAAAACAACATATGTCTGAATACTAAGATTAGAGGGCCTCATTCAGTGACAACTGAGGACAATTGTGTTTTTTTTGTTGATAAGGTGTGCTGAAACAGGCTTCTTGTGTGTCTGTGGTGTGAAGTGTGTGTGTATTTCTTTAATGTAGCAAATTTATAAACATTTGATGATTGTTATATTTTGTGTTACATAAAGTTTTTACAAGAAAGTTTAATGAGAACTTAATGCATTTTTATGGTTTAATTGAGTTTGTTATTGTTTTCATAAGCATCGAGAGGAATGGTGTAGTATCGCCAAGAGGTAGTCTGTGTGTAGTAATGAGGATGATGATGATAATCATGATAGTAATAATAATAATAATAATAATAATAATAATAATAATAATAAATTATACAAAGTATAGTCACTTTCTTATCAGAAATGTAATTTCTGCTTTACTCTCAGGATTTTGTATCGTCAATTAATTTATTATTAAAAATTTGCCATGCATATACTTAAGATAGTAACACTATCACATAGAAAGGTCTACATCTGAACAGCTTTTCTTTTCTTTTTTTAAGATTTTATTTACTTATTCTTAGAGAAAAGGGAAAGGAGAGAGAAAGAGAGGGAGAGAAACATCCGTGTGTGGTTGCCTCTCACATGGCCCTCACGGGGGACCTGGCCCACAACCCAGGCATGTGCCCTGACTGGGAATCGAACTGGGGACCTTTCGGTTCACAGGCCAGCACTCAGTCCACTGTGCCACACCAGCCAGGGCTGAACAGATTTTTCTACTGGGACATTAGTCCACAGTAATATTAGCCTATAGCATTATGCCTTTTATGATAGACATGAAGGCATATAGTATTGTACTTATAAATTATAGATTGGGATAGAGCTGGACAAGAGGAAGAAGTTAGGGTAATTGCTATAATAACTTAGAGAGTATCATGGTATTTGTTTTCTTCTGACTGTTATAGTAGTCTGATGTTATAGAATGAGATTGGATTGGGTCCTAACTAATGACCAATGAAGTCATTTTGGTAAGTCATATTTCTTTTTCTCCAAAGAATATTTTTCTCATCTGCAAGTTATGCTTGCCCTCTTCATTTCTTAGTTTATTATGAGATGCACATGAATGCATGAATTGTATGTGAAAGTACTTAGAATGAGACAAAATACTGTATTGGAGATTATTCTTATTGTACTTTTATTTTCTTCACTTTTTACCAATGTTTTAATATTAATATATGTATATTATGGAATTAGGACATAGACTTCTTGGAACTGTAAGGAAACCATTTTGATTTTGTGGCTATCATAGACTAACTCATGAGCTGAATGATTTTTTACCTGATCTCTGAAAAATATTTCATTACTACCAAAAATGTATTATTCATTTACTGTTTATAGCCCAGATGGCTAATAACATATGGAGTAAATCTTCTACACACCTGCTGTGTAACAGGCCCCTCATGCTATAGCATAATACCTTAAGTAATACCAAAGCATATTCTAATCACTTCAAAGCCATCCAAAATCACGCTCATGCTGAAAACATTTTATTATTTGTAATTTTGGGCTTTCACTATATTAGATGTAAAAGAAATTAGTTTTCTAGAAAGATATGCCTTTCCATATGTGAGAAATATGTTTTGAAGCTCACATATGCTCTCAGAAGTTAATGTTTTCAATATTTACAAGAGCCAATAATTTCTGGAAACCATAAGTGCTATGTCTGCTATCAGTTGGGCGGTCAGTCACCATTGGGAAAAAGTCTTCTCCTTATTTCTATTGTCCTATAATTTACTCCAATAATAATTAAAGCATCATTTGTGTCTTTGACAGGAAAAATGCTAATTAAAGACATGCCATAAAAGTGCAATTGAACAAAACTACTAGTTTTTATTTTTTTACTATTTTAAGCCTATTATTTAAAAAATGACTTTAATATTAAAAAGGCTGTAAAATTGTGCTGGGTGTCAGCATATCATGTCTGCAAACACATTGCTTAAATAGTAAAAAAATTCATAAACTAGAAACTAAAATTAACTGAATAAACTCCAGTGAAATATTTTTGTTTTATATGCATTTTTCTTTTCTCGATTGAATTTATTGGGGTGACATTGGTTCCCAAAACCACACAGGCTTCAAGTGTACAACCCAACACAACACATCTGCACCCTGCATCATGTGCCCATCGCCCAAAACAAAGTCTCTTTCTGTCCCTATTTATCCACCCTTTGCCCAGTGCCACCCACCTCCACCCTGCTTTCCTCTGGTCTTCACCACACTGTTGTCTGTGTCTATGAGTATTTTGTTTTTCCACCCAGCTCCCCAACCTCCCTCCCCTCAGACTGCTGTTAGTCTGTACTCTGTATGTATGAGTCTGTTTCTTTCTTGTCTGTTTATTTTTGTTCATTAGATTCCACATATGAGTGAAATCATATCGTATTAGTCTTTCTCTGACTGGCTTATTTCACTTAGCATAATAATGTCAAGGTCCATCCGTGCTGTCACAAAAGGTAAGATTTTCTTCTTCTATATGGCTGTGTTGTATTGCATTGTGTATTGCACTCACCTGCTGATGGGCCCTTTGGCTGTTTCTAAATATTGGTCATTGTAAATAATGCTGCAATGAACATAAAGGTGCATATATTCTTTCAGATTAGTGTTTCAGGTTTCTTCAAATATATTCCCAGAAATGGATTGCTGGTTCAAAGGCAGTTCAATTTTTAATATTTTGAGGAAAATCCAGAATGCATTCCCACCAAAGGTGCATGAGGGTTCCCCTTTCTCCACAGCCTCGCCACCACTTGTTTGTTGATTTGTTTATGATGGCCATTCTGACTTTTGTGAAGTGGTATCACATTGTGGTTTTAATTTGCATCTCTCTGATGGATAGTGATGCTGAGCATCCTTTCATATGTCTCTGGGTCCTCTGTGTGTCCTCTTTGGAGAAGAATCTATTCAAGTCCTTTGCCTATTTTTAAATTGCATTGTTTGTCTTCCTGGTGTTGAGTTGTACATGTTCTTTATATATTTTGGAAATTAACCCCTTATCAGATATACCATTGGCAAATGTGTTCTGCCACACAGTGGGTCACCTTTTTGTTTTGCTGCTGATTTCCTTTGCTGTGAAGAAGCCTTTTAGTTTGATGTAGCCCCATTTGTTTATTTTTCCTTGCCCAAGGAGGTATATTGGCAAAAATATTGCTGCCTATCTTTTCTTCAAGGATTTTTATGCTTTTGTGATTTACATTGTTTTGGTTATTTTCTTTTTTTCTCTTAATTTCTCTGTGACAATGAGATTGTCTGTTTCACTGTGAAGAGGCAGTACAGTTTCTTCAAAACAATCTGAATTTGTTTGTAACAATTTAGGGTGCTTTTCTTCATTGTGTGGTTCTTATGAATGGTGATTGGATTTAAAAAAGGGTTAGGAAGATTGGAGCAGTGGAGAGGTTTTTTTTCCTTTTCTCAGTATAAGCAGGCAGTATACCTAATTATATCAATGTTTCTGAAAACTCTTAATGTAAATGGCTTGTATTTCATATTTGATTAGTAAAAATTATAAATACATATGATGTCTGTCTGGAAAAAGTCCAGCCATTGTTAATATAATGAGAATGGTTTGTGTGACATTGATGTAACCTGGCAGCCAAAGACAGTGGGCTGGGATGTGCATGCGTGAACAGTAACGACTTCACTATACTCGTCAGTGGGGATGGTAGACGCCATTGAGTGAGCATGTGTGCTGTGTGGCCATCGCATTCAAAATGACTGAGCAAGTAGAGCAACAGATCTGCATCCAATTTTGTGTTAAGCTTCAACATCCCTCCGTGGAAACTATTCGGATCATTCAGAAGGCCACAGCTATGGGCAACTGGTGATTGGCAGCTTCATCACGACAATGTGCCTGCTCATGCATCACGTCTCACGTAGAATGTTTTGGTGAAACATCCAATCACCCAGGTTGGTTGATTGTACCCGCCTACCGCCCTGAACATCAGCCCCACTACAGCCCAGATTTGGCGCCCTGTGACTTCTGGCTTTTTCCAAAACTAAAATCCCCTTTGAAAGGGAAAAGATTTCAGACCCTTAATGAGATTCAGGAAAATATGATGGGGAAGCTGATGGCGATTGGGAGTACCGTGTGAGGTCACAAGGTGTCTACTTGGAAGGGGACTGAGGTGTCATTGTCCTATGGACAGTGTTTCTTGTGTCTTGTGTCTTTTTCAAAAAGTGTCTATTTTTCATAGTACATGGCTCGAACCCTTCTGGGTAGAACTCACATCTACTCCAATTTAATTATATGTACATGTACATGCACAGATATAGACACGTGGAAGCCTATTGTGTTCATTTGGTGATATATATAATCTATTATTTGTTTTCTAATTTTTATTCTATAAATTTAAGTTTGAATGGTAACCTAGGAGGCTTTTTTTGATTAAGGGCCATTAACATGTAGTTAAAAAAGGACACATGGTCTTCCACAAAACTTATTTGCAAGTTATTATTCCTAATTACTACAGGATTTTTTTGTGCTTTTATAACTGTATTGCATCCTTAATGCATTTTTTCTCATTTTTAATTTCCTTATTCAAAAACCAGCATTTATTGGAAAGTAAGTGGATGAAACTATTCAGTAACAAAAACATGATAGTATCCCCATTTATTGATATTCAAAAATAGAAATTATAAATAATAATTTGAAAGGCATGTACCAGCTTTGGACTTTAAGCCTATATTTTGTTGCACAAGCTTTTAGGTTGGTCTTGGCATTTTAAAAAAGAAGTAAGAAAAATGTAGAATTGTTCCATGTTATTCTTATTTGGGAGAGATTTACTGTAGGTGGTTTTTATGGAGTCATATTTGGTGACCTAATTTTAGGGAAATGTTAAATTTCACGTATGCCGAGAGCACCAATTTAGAAATATCATCCCTATTATTTCTGGATTAAAAGGAAACATTATGGAAAATACTATATTAATTTTATAGTCTTAACCATTACAATGTATATTGTCATCTTGAAAGTTCTATTAATTATAATAAAGGGTTTGACTATAAAATAACAGTTCTGTATGAATCAGGGAATTGTGTTATTGAATACAAGTATAATATTAATTTGAAAGTATAATATCAAAAGTATCACGGTGAAATATTTCAGACCTCTTTGGGATATAAAATTCCACACATGATAAAATGCATTTACAGAGAGCCAACACTAACTCGGAGGAAAAATGAAACATAAATGTTGGACCAGGAGACCGTATGCGGTCATGTAAGCAGTCCCATGTTTTCCATTATTTCAGTCACTAGCTCTGTGTCCTTGCGCAGGTTTTTCTCATTAGAACTCAGTTTTCGCTATGCACTGTTGTGTCTGAAAGCTCTCCTAAGTTCATTGTCCACTAGTCTCCTTCTGTAAAACATCCTGAGAATGTAATGTATGATTACTGTTGTTGTTATAAGACACATGGTATTATAGCATTATAACCAGTAACAAATCACAAAAAATATATTGATCATCTAAATAAATGTCCATGCCCTGGCTGGTGTGGCTCAGTGGATTGAGTGCTGGCCTGTGAACCAAAGGGTTGCTGGTTTGATTCCCAGTCAGGGCACATGCCTGGGTTGCAGGCCAGGTCCCCAGTAGGGGGCACGTGAGAGGCAACCACACATTGATGTTTCTCTCCCTCTCTTTCTCCCTCCCTTCCCCTCTCTCTAAAAATAAATAAGTAAAATCCTTAAAAAAATAATTTCTTTATTTCCATATTTGTTTTACATTAAAGCAATCTACACCTCTTAGTTTTTAATTTTTTCTCAATAAACTCTTTGCATGTATTATATTATGTACATCAGTTACAGCAGACAGTAATATTCAGGAGCAATCAATAAATGTAAAGATAATTGAAGGACAAACACTTACATAAATGCCCATTTTCCTTCCTGAACTCTGGTATTATATCCAAGTCAATGCCATATTGACATAGCTTTTCTATTTGCTATCAGTTATAAATGCTGGGATTACCTGAGCGATTGTTTTTTCAGAAAGCCATAATGTAATCTCAAACCTAATACTCCAACAACCATGCACTAATTAAAACTGCAATTATACTTTTGCTCAAACAAAACGACTTAATAAACATTATCACAAACTGTTTACCCTTCCCCAAAACAATTTATGCTCACTAATACAATTTCCCATTAAAACTGCTGCCAGGTAAATTAAAAACTCTTGAAATAGTAAGTAAGTGGGAAATTAATTCAACAGTTTAATCTAGACCTAATAACAGTTGCAAACTCAGAAAAAGATTGCTACAGCGGGGAGTTAATTAACAACTTATTCCCCATTTGATAAAAGTAATCCACTCTAATTCCAGTGTAATTTACCTCAATGTAATATAAAGCCAGAAGCTGCTTCTGGTGCTGGTAATTATTAGCTTTGTCCTGTGGCCACATTGACAATAAAAGTCAGCAGTATCTTAATAATAAGAGGCTGTCTGCTAAATGCCCACGATTAAAGATGCAATATGAAATCTTACAGCAGCGGCAAGCACGCATATTGCCGCACAAGCGGGGGTTGCAGTTTAGATTTAAACTGCATTTAATTGTTCCACCTAGTTCTCGAAAACAGGTGTGCTGCGCAAAAAATAAGCATTTTATTGGCTTCATAAAGGGAAGCATAGGGAAGATAGGTGATGAATCCCTTCCTATGCTTTCCATCCTCACTGCCAGTGACTTGCTACAGCTTCCATCTCTTTTTACTTAACTATTGCATAAATCAAAGTAGTTTCTCTGCTCCCTGCCCCTACTCTAACCCTCTGTGTAGCCTCGTACACAAATCTCATCATTTAACTTCCTTGGATATAAACTTTCCTTTACTGCCTGTTGTCCACAAGACGAAGTGGAAACTCCCTAGCATGACGTCAAATTCCTTTCAGGTTTTGGCCCTAATCTGCTGTTCGAACTTTATCAACTTGAAAGAGAAATGAAGACCACAAATTCTGCAACATGTGGTACCTTTTCCCGACTTCCCAACCCTTTCCTTGCTTATTTATCACCTCCTCTGTAACGTTTTCTTTGATACTCCCCATTGAAATCTAGTCACTCTTTTTTGTCTGTTCTATCACAATGCGTGAGATTCATCAGTCATTCCAATGATTGTGTCACCTTTCATTTCTGTTGACATGTTTGTCTCCACCTACTAAACTAGCAGTTTTCAAAGTGTAGACCAGCGATATCGGCGTCAACATGAATCAGAAACCCCAGGGGTGGGGCCCAGCAATCTGTATTTAAACAAGTCCTATTGCTACTCAGATGAACAGTAAACTTTGAAAACCATTCAGATTGTGAGCGTCTTGGAGGCATAAGCAAAAGCTTATTGATTTAAAAATTCTTCACATGGTGTTACAGCACATAGTAAATACTAAGATGTATTTTTGAATGATTATATTCTGAGAAAATGGAATAAATGGTATGCAAGAATGACAAATCCTAGAGAAGGTATAAAAATATATGCAACATTCAGATTGCCCTTTATCCAACTAAAATACAAAAACCTGTGTTTCCCTAAGTGAGTAGTTTCTGTTAATTTTGTATGTACATCATATATTGTATCAAACATGTAGATTTAGGTGAAAACAGATATTTTTAGATATGAATTTATGTTTATATGCATAACATATGGTTACATTTACTGTGACTTTAAATGGTATATATTTTTAAAATAGACAGTTCTTTCTATGTATATGATTGTCATCATCATGTCATAATAAAACCTTTATTTTTTAGAATAGATTTATATTTAATTTCTTATAGAATTTTCACAATACCTTGTAAGGCAGTCAAAGCAGATGTTATTCTTATTTTACAGAGAAGAGGACCTATATAAGTGAAATGATAAAGCCAGGATTAGAACCCCGGTTGCCTGAATGTTAGTCAAGTGCTCATTCCCCCTTATTATAGTTCTTCCATACTTGAATAGATTCAATTCCATTCACCAAACATTTATGGGGTAACTACTGTATGCTGGACACTATGCATGGTTGTATTTGACTGTGATGCATTGCAATGTCTTGAAAGATGGGTAGTATTTGGATAGCTGGTAACTAAAAAGCAAACAACTCTAGGTTGGAGTGATAACATAACAAAAACAGATGTTGTTTAAGCCAAAGCATATTGAGGAATGGCTAGTGAATGAATAATTCACTTTGGAGAGGAGTGGGAGAATAGATATAAAAGATTAATTAGGGTTTGTTGTGATGAGTGTCCTGTTTGAAAGTGGAGTTTGAGCTTTATTCTGTAGGAAGCCAATGAATCTTTTTTGAGCAGAGGATGCTGGGATAGGAATTTTAAGCTGATTTATCTTTCAGGTAAGAGAGAATCAGCAGTAGAGTAGATGAAGCCAAGAATCAAATCAATGATTTAGAATATAAGTAAACAAAAAACACCCAATCAGAACAGCAAAAAAGAAAAAAGAATCCAAATAAGTGGGGATAGTATAAAGAGCCTCTGGGACTACTTCAAGCATAGCAACATCCTCATCATGGGGGTGCCAGAAGGAGAACAGAGGGAGAGAGTGCAAAAAATTGGAAATCTATTTGAAAAAATAATGCCAGAAAACTTCCCTCACTTAGTGAAGGAAATAAAAATACAAGTCCAGAAGCTCAGAGAGTCTCAAACAAGATGAACTCAAAGAGGGCCACACCAAGACACATCATAATTAAACTGCCAAAGGTGAAAGATAAAGAGAGAATCTTAAAAACAGCAATAGAAAAGAAGTAAGTTACCTACAGGGGAGTTCCCTTATGCCTGTCAGCTGATTTCTCAACAGAAACTTTGCAGGCTAGAAGGAATTGGCAAGAAATCTTCAAAGTGATGAAAAGCAAGAACCTGCAACCAAGATTACTCTATCCAGCTAAGGTATCATTTAGAATGGAAGGGCAGATAAAGTGCTTCCCAGGTAAGGTCAAGTTCAAGGAGTTCATCATTACCAAACCAGTATTAAATGAAAAGTTAAAGTGTGTTCTTTAAGAAGAAAGGCACTGACGGATTGCTCAGCTGGTTGAAGTGTCATCCTGATGTGGCAGGGTTATGGGTTTGATCCCCAGTTGGAGCACATGCAGAAATCAACCAATCAGTGCATGAATAAGTGAAACATCAAATTGATGTTTCTCTCTCTCTCTCCTTCCCTCCCCCTTCCTCTTTTTCTGCCCCTTCTTCTGTCTCTCCCCCTTCCTCTCTCTTTCCCCTTCTTCTCTCTCTCTAAAAATCAATAAATAAAAACAAATAAAAAACAAAATAAATGAACAACCGAACAGAAGCAGATTCATAGATACAGATAACATTTTGATGGTTGCCAGATGGGAGGTGGGTTAGGGAGATGGGTGAAAAAGATAAAGGGATTAAGAACTACAAATTGATAGTTACAGAATAGTCCTGGGGATGTAAAGTACAGCATTGGGAATATAGTCGATAATATTGTAATATAGTGTAATAACTATGCGTGATGTCAGATGGGTATAAGATTTATTGGGATGATCACTTAGTAAGTTGTATAATATCTAATCACTGGTTTATACACCTGAAACTAATATAATATTTTATGCCAAATATAATTGAAAAATAAAAATTATAAAAATGATTTGTGGGGAATGGAGGCAGGAAGTGTTATTTAGTTGTTGTTTTTTTTAAATTTCATATTTTGTTATGTAAGGCCCTGAAGGTATAAAAGTCTGAAGGGTAAGATTATGGTCAGATATTCAAACACACTGCTATTCCCTTTCATTTCACTTGTAGTCCTCCAGGACCTGATAAGTAAATGTTTCTTCTTTTCTTAATGAAACTATCAAACATAAATTTAGACGTGTTCTGTTTTTAAATTCAATGTCACAGTTGCCAAAGACACCGTGTACTTTGAAATATCAAATAATGTAAGGTGGTGATTAAGATAGATGATCAGCGAGGCTGGAAAGCCTGAGCAGAAACCTTATAAACTTAGTACATTATTTTTTCTTTGTTTAAAATATCTTTGCTAGTAGCTGATAGAAGAACAGTATATCTCAAGTTAAAAGAAAACTCTTAGGGTAAAACACAATAGCACACAAGCATTTAATACCTAATAATTATTTTTTGATTAGAATTTTATAGGTATTCTTATATCAACATGAGAAATAGGTGAGAAGTATATTTATTTACTGAATGTGGGTCATTGGTTCGCTAATGTGCTATGTTGGGCACTTGCTGGTAAGAAACTATGTTTCCATCAGAAATATTACTTTAGTAAGCTTTAAAAATAATCTATGAAGGCTGATGCCAACTTTAAGCTCTTCCTATAATAGATTTGGCACATGAGAGTAATTTTTCTTTACAAATTTTAATGACCAAAAAATTGATCTGGCTTGCTTTAGAGTTCCAGCGAATTACAACAAATTGTTAATTATGTTCAGCTGCAGTTTTTTTTTGGGGGGGGGGATTGCTTAAAATCTACAAACAATGACTATGATTTCCCAAAAAGTTGGCAAGTGATTCATCCAGAGTTTTAGTTGGATTGTTTGTGCCATTTAGCATAAGTGGCCTAAGAAGGAGACTTAACCTTAAAGAGGATTCCACCTAATTTGCAGATGACTTTTGTGGGAGGATCTTAGCCTTTTCTTAAACTCTACTGCAACATAATTTTTCATCAGAACAGAATTGACTAAATTCTGCATCTTTCTTATGTGCAGAAGAGGTGGGTAGGTATTAGAACACATCAGAAGTACAAGGCTGCTCACATAACAAATGCACAATAGATAATTGTTGACTGAGTGGCACTATTAAGTAGAAGCTCCGGTGTCCTCTGACATGGGGGTGTGTCTATTCAGTTCAGCTAGGTTTCACACCATACAACTATGGCCCAGGTTGTAAGACTTTTAGGGCAGTTAGTTACATTCTCATACATTATGGCCCTTCAGCTACCTATTTTGCAAATATGTGGTAATGGTCACAGAAAAATGACTGTATAATCTATATATTGAACAATTATAAACACTCTCCATTACCATGGATAACCACATACTGGTTGCACATATTTATGTACAGATGTATGATCAATCTGTGCAGTGTTACTTTTTGAAGTCCAATGCTCAAAAGAAACAGGATGCCATTAATTCGTCCACTGGTTCATTTATTCAACAAATATTTCATGCCTTTTATGGACCAAGCATTGTGCTAAACATGGAGTACTAATAGATAAGATGTTTGTCCTTAAAAATTTTAGGAGTCTAAGCTCATTCAAAAATAGTCAATATTGGATATAAATACTATAAGAGAGGCAAACAAAAGAGTTATTTAATATTTTTGTGAGGGGATCAAGACATGAATTATAAAGGAAATCTGAAGATGTTTTGTTTATATATCCATTAGTTGTTAGACACTAGGGTATTTTCTCACTTTTTGGCCATTATGAATAAGGATGCTATGAACATTCATGTACAAATTCTTTTACTGCCTCTTTGATTATGTTCATCCTACTGCTATTATTTCACTGTCTTTTTAAATTTTAATTACTTTATTGTTGTTCAATTACAGTTGCCTGCTTCCTCTCCCTCACTGTCTTTTTTTAAATTGTTCTTCAATTACAATTGCCCCAATTTTCCCCCCATTCCTCTCCCATGCCCTGCCCACCCTCCCTCCCTCAGTCAGTCCCCACACCATTGTCCTTGTCCATGGGTCCTTTATACATGTTCCCTGACTTGCCCCTTCCCCTTCTTCCCCCCATTACCCCTCTCCCTGCTCCCCTCTGTTTGCTGTCAGTCTGTTCCTTGTTTCCTAGCTCAGATGGTTAGAGCATTGTCCCTCTACACCGAGGTTGAAGGTTCAATTCCCCATCAGGGCACATACAAGAAGCAATCACTGCTTTTTTTAAATCAAGTAAAATTTTAAGTCCAGTTTTAGGGTAACAGAAAAATTGAATAAAACCTATAGAGTTCTCAGATTCTACTCTCCCCTCATCCACAGTTTCCCCTATTATGAACATTTTTCATTAGTGTAGTATACTTTTTATAATTGATTAACCAATTTCAACATTTGCACATTATTAGTAAAGTCTGTAGTTTACATTTGGGTTCACTATGTATTGCAGTTCTATGAATTTTCACAAATGTATAATGACATATATACATTATTACAGTATCAGAAAAGCTTCACTGCCCTAAAAATCTTCTGTGCTCCACTTATTCATCCTTCCTTTACTTCCTCTAAACCCCTGGTAACCACGGATCTTTGTACTGTCTCCACAGTTTTGCCTTTTTCAGAATGTTCTATAGCTGGAATGATATAGTATGCAGCATTTTAAGACTGGATTTTTTTTTTTTTTTACCTAACAATGTGCATTTGAAATATCTTCATGTCTTTTCTTTTTTTAGGATTTTATTTATTTTATTTATATTTAGAGAGGGGGAGGGAGGAAGAGAGAGAGGGAAAGTAACATCAATGTGTGATTGCCTTTCACACGCCTCCTACTGGGGACCTGGCCCACAACCCAGGCATGTGCCCTGACTGGGAATCAAATCAGTGTCCCTTTGGTTCGCAGGTGGGCACTCTATCCACTGAGCCAAACCAGCCATGGGCTCTTCACATCTTTTCATAGCTTTACAGTTTTTTTTCTTTTTATTGAACAACACTCCATTGTATGGATATACCACAGTCTTTTTTATCCATAATTATTGAAGGACACCTCAGTAGCCTCGTTTTAGCAACTAGAAATGATACTCCTATAAATATTCTCATACAAGTCTATGTCTAGACATGAATTTTTAACTCCATTGGGTAGGGGAGCACAGTTGTTCGATTATATTGTATGAGTATGTTTAATTTTGTAAGGAACTATCAATCTGTCTTGCCAAGTGCCTGTACCATTCTGAATTCTGGCAGTGAATGTGATTGCTGTTTCTTCACATCATTGCCACTATTTGGTGTTGTGTTTTGGATGTTGGCCACTCTAACGGATATTGAGAGTGTATAATTTTTGTTTTAATTTGCAGTTCCTTAATAATATATGATGTTGAACATGCTTTCATATACTTTATTTGCCATCCATGTATCTAGTTAGTTACTTAGTTAGTTGTATACTCAGGTATTTTGTTAAATATTTAATTGGGCTTTTATTTTATTTTTGTTGAGTTTTAAGAATTCTTTATGTAGTGTGGAACAAGTCCTTTGTGAGATTTTATCCCCAAATCTGGAAGAAGTCCCAAATTTTGCCTTTTTATTCTCTTAGCAGCCTTTTTTCATAGAATGTTTTAAATTTGAAGTACAGATTATCATTTTTCTTTTATAGAGAGTGCTTTCAGTACTGTGTCTAAAATGTTATCCCAAAACCCAAGGTAACCTAGATTTTCTGCCATGTTACCTTCTAGAAATTTTATAATTGTGTTTCACACTTTAGTCTACTATCCATTTCTAGTGGAATTTTTGTGAGCAATGTAAGGTCTGTACCTAGACTCATTTATTGTGCATGTGGATGTCCAACTGATCCAGTACCACTTGTTGAAAACACTATGATTTTTCCATTTAATTGCCCTTGCTCCTTCATTAAAGGTTAATTGACTGTATATGTGTAAGTCTATTTCTGGGCTCTCTGTTCTGTTCCACTGATCTGTTTGTCTGTCCTTTCACCAACACCATACCGTTTTGTTGACTGTAGCTTTATAATATGTCTTTCAGTAGTGTCAGTCACTTAACTTTATTCTACATTTTCAGTATCATGTTGTCTATTTTGGGGACTTTGCATTGTTATATAATCTTTAGAATGAGTTCATCAATTCCTGAGTGTTTGATTGAGATTGTGTTGATTGCATAGATAAAGTTGGGAAAACTAACAGTTTGATATTATTGAGTTTTTAGATTCACCAAGATGGAATATCTCTTCATTTATTTAGATTTACTGTGATTTCTATCATCAAAGTTTTGTGGTTTTCCTCTTGTATTTTTTATACATACTTTGTTAGATTTATATTAAGTATTTTCTTTTTGGGTGCTAATATATGTGAAGTTGTGTTTTTAATTTCAAATTGCAATTATTCCTTGCTGGTATGTAGAAAAGCAATTTAGTTTTATATATTAACTTTGTGTTCTGCAACCTTGCTATAACAACATATTAGTACAAGGAATTATTTTATTGATTACTTGGTATTTTTCACATATAGTTATATTATCCACAAAGAAAATTTTATTTCTTCCTTCCCAATCTGTATACCTTGCATTTCCTTTCCTTTTCTTCTTGTATTAGGTAAGACTTCCCATTTGATATTCAACAGGAGTGGTAATATGAGGCATATTTGCCTCATTCTATTTTTATTGTTATCTTATTTTAAAAATAATTTTTAGCAAGATTTTATTTCTTTTTAGAGAGGGGAAAGAAGGGAGAAAACGAGGGAAACATCAATGTGTAGTTGCCTCTCTTGCACTCCCTACAGGGTACCTGGCCTGCAACCTGGGAATGGGCCTAGACTGGGGACCAACCGGCAAGCCTTTGGTTTGCAGGCCAGTGCTCAGTCCACTGATCCACACCAGCCAGGGCTATTACCTGATTCTTGATTTCAGCAGAAATACATCAAGTTTGTAACCATTAAGTATAAAGTTAGCTGTAGGATTTTCATGGACTTTTTTTTTTATCAAGTTGAGGAAGTTTCCATCTCAAGTTATTGAGCATTTCTATCATGAATGTGTTTTGAATTTTGTCCAATGCTTTCTTGTTCTTATTCAGCTGATTATATAATTTTATTCTTTATCTTCTTATTTTTATCCTCACCTGAGGGCATGCTTACTGATTTTAGAGGATGGGGGTGGAGGGAGAGAGAGAGCAAGAGAAACATTGATGTGACAGAGTAACTTCAATTGGTTGCCATTTCACCTATGTTATCAAATTTGTGAGCACAGTTATTTTTAATATTGCTTTATTGTTTTAATTCTTGTAATATCATGATATTGAATTCTCTTTCATTTATAATATTAATAATTTATGCCTTCTCTCTTTTTTTCTTAGCTAGCCTGGTTACAAGTTCACACATTTTATTCGATCTTTTTCAAATAGCCAAGCTTTATTTTCTTTGATTTTCTGTTCTTAATTTTATGGATTTCTGCTTCAATTTTATTATTTACTATCTTCTGCCTTCTTTAGATTTAATTTGATCTTATTTTTTCTTTTCTGAGGTGGAAGCTTGTATAAGTCAGTTGCTAATTCTCTTCTTTGTCATAAGTGCATGCAATTCTATAGATTTTCCTCTAAGCCTTTCATCACATTCCACAAATTTTGATAAACGTTATATACATTTGGTTAAAATATTTTAAATTTATCTAGAACCTCTTTTTGACCTATGAGTTATGTAGAAGTATGCTATTTAATCTCTATGTATTGTGGGTTTTCAGGTATCTTTCTGTTATTGATTTTTACCTTAGTTTAATTGGGATCTGAGAGCATACTTTGTGTGTTTTCTATTATTTTAAATTTGTAAAGCCATGTTTTATTGCCCAGAACGTGTTTAGTCTTGGAGACTGTTCAGAGTAGTTTGAGAAGAATGTGTGTTCTGCTGTTGTTGGATGAAGAATTTATAAATGTCAATTAGATCCAGTTGATTGATGGTGCTATTCAGTTTAACTCTGTACTTACTCATTTTCTGCTTGCTGGATCTGTCAATTACTGATAGATGGGTGTTGAAGTCTCTGACTACTAAAGTGGATTAGTTTTTTTTCTGCCTGTAGTTCTATTAGTTTTTGCCTCTCATATGTTGATGCTTTGTTGTTAAGCACATTCACCTTAGGGACTGTCTTCTTGGAGAATTGACCCCTTTATCATTCTGTGATGACCTTCTTTATTGCTGATAATTTTTATTGCTCTGAAATCTAGTTTGTCTGAAATCAATACAACTCCAGCTTTACTTTGGGTAGTGTGAGCATAGTATGTCTTTTTCAGTCTCTTTACTTTTAATCCATCTGTCTTTATATTTAAAGTTGGTTTCTTATAAATTAGATATAGTTGGGTATTTTTATCTACTTTAATAGTCTTTGTCTTGTAATTGATGTGTTTGGACCATTGACACTTAAGGTGATTACTGAAATAGTTGGATTAATATCTATCATATTTTAATATTTTTCTACTCATTGCCCTGTACTTTGTTTTTGTTTTCAATTCCCCCTCCTACCTCTCTGGTTTTAAGTGAATGTTGTATATAATTCCATTTTATGTTATCTTTTAGCATTCCAATTATAATTCTTATTTTGTGGTTTTCCTAGAGTTTGCAATATATATTTATGACTAATCCAATTCTGTTTTCAAATAATACTATGTCCAATACCTTACAGTTAGTGCAGTTACCTTATAACAGAGTGTTACTAATTTATCTTTCCTGTCCCTTATAATATTGCTCTCATTTATTAATATTTTGCTTAAACTTATGTTTTAAGTGGCCAAATTTATTGTTGCTTTTACTACTTTAAATATACTGTTAACTGCTAAATCAGTTAAGAATATGGAGAATAAAAGATTTCATTTTACCTTCATTTATTCCTTGTCTAATCTTCCTTCTTTCTTTATATCAATCCAACTTTCAGACCTATATAATTCTCCTTTCTTAAGAATTCCTTTTAAAATTTTTGGCTGGCTAGTCTGCTGTTAAAATTTTTTTTCTCAATTTTTGTTTGCCTGATTAAATCTTATTTCTCTTTTACCTTTGAAGGATAATGTCACTAGGTAAAAAATTGTAGATTAGTGTTTATATTTCCTTTCAACACTTTAAATATTGCACTCCACTCTCTTCTTGCTCGCATGGTTTTTGTACAGAAGACTGTTATTAATCTTGTCCTTGCTTCTCTATAGGCATAAGTTTCTCCCTGCTTGCTTCTTTTATGATTTCCTTTCTTTTTGGTTTTCTGCAGTTTCAATATGTTATGCCAAGCTATGGTGGAAAAAGGAAAAAGATGTTTTCTTTGATTACTTGTTTTCTGAGCTTCCTGGATCTGTAGTTTGCAATAAGTATTTCACTATTACTTCAAATATTTCTTCTCTTCCTATCTTACTCTTTCTTCTGATATTCCCCTTACACATAAGTTGTACCTTTTGTAATTTTCCCACAGTTCTTGGATATTCTGTTGCATTCTTCTCATTATTTTTCTCTTTGAGTTTAAGTTTGCAAAGTTCATAGTGCCCTCTCTTCATGCTCATTGATTCTTTGTTCATGTCTATTAACAGATGATCATGTCAAAGGCATTTGTCATTTGCTACAGTTTTTAATTTTTTTCTAATAGTTCATTTTGTATATTTCTTAGGGTTTCCATCTTTCTTCACATTATTCACCTTTTTATTGATTTTAGAGAGAGAGAGGAAGGGAGAAAGAGAGAGAGAAAAACACCAATTTGTTGTTCCACTTGTTCATGCATTCATTGGTTGACTCCTGTATGTGCTCTGACTGGGGATTGAACCCACAACCTTAGCGTATAGGGACAACACCCTAACCAACTTGGTCAGGGCTCACCTTTTCTTGTATGTTATCTACTTGTTCTATTACTTTCCTTAGCATATTAATCAGTTATTTTTAATTCTCATTTTGATCATTCCAAAATGTGTTCTATATATGACTCTGATTTTGATGGTTGCTCTTTTAAAACTGTGTGTATGTATGTGTTTGTCTTTTAATGTGTCTTGTAAGTTTTTGTTGCAATCTGGACAAGATGTACTCAGTAATGAAACTTAGGTAAATACACCTTTTTTGTGAAGCTTTATTTTTATTTAGCTTGGTTTTAGACTGTGTGTAATGTTTACTATTGTTGTAGGTGTCAGAAGCTAAAATTGCCTCTGTTTCCTTGTTCCTGTCACCCCCATGGGCCTGTGGGCCTTGGGTTTCCCTAGAGACTTTTTCTTAAAAATTATCTAGACTTAGAGATTTTTAGGGGTGACTAGAGTTGAGTATAGTTAGTTTCTGGTAAAAACCACAGTTAGCCTCTGGTAATATAGTTTCCATGAGAGCATTCTTTTATTAGAAAAATAGAATGTCCTGGGTGTATTTCAAAATGGCTACTCCCCACTCCTCCTGCCAAAAACACTAATGGATTTTTTTCTGATCTTCACTATGAAAACCCAGTAAGATCTCTTGCAGGCAAAACTCCTGAAAGTGTGCTCCCCAACCCCCGCCCCAGACTGACCCTCACTGGAGTTTTTAAGTCTCAAGCTTGTCTACACTGCCCCTTTGACATTTTTGCATTTACACTTTAAGTTTTTCACCTTGGTATTAGCTCTAATAGTGAATTCCTTTTCCTAGGCCTCCATTCTCACAAGCTATGATTCTGTGTATTTACCTGTCTACTATTTTGAGGACAAAGTTTAACCCTGTGATCTTAATTTTCTGATGGATCTAAGATGAAATATTGATTTTCAGTTTGTTGAGTTTTTCTTTCCTTGAGAGGATGGGAGAAATCACTTCTTGAGAATCACTCACTGTGTTTTCAATTTGCATGTCCCTGATGGTTATTGATCTTAAACATGTTTTTGTGTGTGTGTGTTTATTGACCATTTGTATATAATTCATTGGAGAAAGGTCTATTTAGATCCCTTGACCATTTTTTTATTTGGGTTACTTGTCTTTCAATTATTGAATTATAGAGTTGTAGTTTTCAAAGTACATGTTTTTCAAATCTTTTGTTAAATTTTTTCCTAAAAGTTGTATTACTCTTGGTGTTAGTGTGAATGAATTGTTCTCCCAATTTCCTTGTGTTGTTCTTTTTAAGTGTTCATAGAAAATATTTTATATATATTCATACTGTGTGCTACAACCGTGTCAATTTACTTTATTAATTTAATAGTTTTAAATTTTTAATTTCTTAGACTTTTCTATATAAAGGATTATGTCATTCACAAACAGAGATAGTCTTATGTCTTCCTTACTAGTCTTGTTGCAGGAACCTCCAGTATATTTTTGAACAGAGGTGACAATAATAGATATCCTTTTCTTTTTTCTGATCACAGGGAGAAAACATTCAGCTTTTCGCCATTAATTATGATGTTCTGTGAGCTTTTGTAGATGCCTGTTTATTAGGTTGAGTAAATTCCTTATATTTCTAGTTGAGGAGTGTTCTTTTACTATGAATGGTATTGTGTTTTATCACATGGTTTTGCTTGTACTGTTGTAATGTGGTTTTGGTCCTTTATTGTATTGGTATGGTATATTACATTAATTGATTTTCTTAAGTGATTCTTACATTCGAGATAAATCTTAATTGGTCATGGTATATAATGTTTTGTATATGTTGCTAGATTTGGTTTATTAGTATTTTGTTGATGATTTTTGCATTTGGAATCATAAGATATATTGCTTTGCAGTTTTCTTGTGATATCTTTGCTTATTTTTAGCGTAGGATAATACCAGTCTCAGAATGAGCAGGGATGCATTCCTTCCTCTCTATTTTTGGAAAAAGTTTGTGAAAGTTTAGTATTAATTCTTCCGTAAGGCTTTTGATAGAATTCTCTAAAGAAGTGGTCTGGCTCTGAGCTTTTCTTTGTGGGAAGTTTATTTCATCTATTTTCTTTTTATATTTCTTCATGCTTTCTATTTCTTCTGGAGTAAATTTTGGTTGTATATAGGAATTTGTTCATTCCATAGAGGTTTATAAACCTTTTCATTTCTATAAGGTTTTTTAGTAATATCTTCTTCTTTTTATTGACTTCAGTAAATTGAATCTTTTCTCTCTCTTTGTCAGTCTGTCTAAAAGTTTGTCAAATTTGTTTATCTTTCAAAGAATCAACTTTGACTTATTTGATTTTGTATATTGTTTTTCTATTCTCATTTATTTTCTCTATAAGTTTTATCATTTTCTTTCTTTCATTTTCCTTGGGTTCATAGTTTTCTTTTATTATTATTATTTTTGGTCTCATAAAGTGGAAGGTTAGGTTATTGTTTTGAGATCTCTTTTTATGGCAAAATATACGACATAATATTTACCACTTAAACCATTTTAAAGTGTGCAATTCAGAGACATTAAATAGTCACAGTGTTGTACAATCCTTATGTTGTTCCAGAATTTTTCCTCATCCCAAAGTGTAATCCCATATCTATTAACCAATCACTGCTCATACACCATCTCTCAGCCCCTGGCTACCAGTAATTCTGTTTTGTTTTTTTCTTTTTTTTAAAGGTTTTATTTACTCATTTTTAGAGAGAGGGGAAGGGAAGGAGGAAGAGGAGGGGGACATCAATGTGTGGTTGCTTCTCACGCACCCCCTACTGGGGACCTGGCCCACAACCCAGGCATGTGTCCTGACTGGGAATTGAACCAGTGACCTTTTGGTTCACAGGCCATCACTCAATCCACTGAGCCACAGCAGCTAGGGCCCTTTTTCTGTCTTTATGGATTTGCTTGTTCTGGATATGTCATATAAATAAAATCATACAATATGCTGCCTTTTGCATCTGGCTTCTTTCACTAGCATAATGTTTACAAGGTTCATCAATAGGATAGCATGTATCACTATTCATTTTTTATATCTAAATAATACTCTATTGCATAGATATACCTCATTTTGTTACCTATTATCATTTAGGTTATTCTTATCTTTGACTATCGTAAGTAGTGTTACCATCAGTGTACATGTTTTTGCTTTAACCTGTTTTCAATTAGGGTACATATATACCTAAGAGTGAAACTGTGTCATATGTAAATTCTATGTTTAAATTTACCAGGAACCACCCAACTCTTTTCTAGTTAATGCACCATTTTACAGTCCTACCAGCAATATATGAGGGCTCAAATTTCTCCATATCCTTGCCCACTGTTATTTATTGTTAATTTTTAAAATATTGTATTTATTTATTTATTTATTTTTAGAGAGGGGAAGGGAGGGAGAAAGAGAGGGAGAGAAACATCAATGTGTAGTTGTGTCTCTCAAATGCCCCCTACTGGGGACCTATCCTGCAACCCAGGCATGTGGCCTGAGTGGGAATCGAACCAGTGACCCTTTGGTTCACAGGCTGGCACTCAATCCACTGAGCTACACCAGGCGGGGCTGGAACCACCACCAATTTTGTTACAGCAACCTTTTGGCATTTCACTGTATGCTGCAGTATACAATTTCTATACCACTAATCACACAGTTAGATCATGATATAGGATTTCAGTAGTCCTTACTATAGTTGTAAACAAAGCCTTTGAGTTTTGATGAACTTTGTTCAGGGTTATCCATTAATCTACTGATTTCTCGTAGTAGGCCTAAGGGAGAGAGTAAAAGCATGCTACTATGAAATCCCATTAAACTCACAGCCTTATGTTTTACAATATAAGCTCCCTTGAGATTTATTTCATTTGCTCCTAATAATGTTTGCAAACTCTTAAAAGTTGTAGCTAAAATGTTTATTTTAACACATATTTTTATGTAACTAGAAACCATTATTACTGTATAAATTCTATTACAGATTTTTACTACATTGAAGACTTATAATGTGCCTTTAGTACTGTTATTAGATGTAAACATCATAGAATAGTACTCTGAAGATAAAATTTACTTTCAATGTAATAAGTAGCCATGTGTCAAAATATGGCAGACATCTTCCCCTTCTCCCCTTCTCTTCAAATTGACCAAAAGACCATACAGGAATGCAGATCAATATGAAATCATCTATGAATGAACACAATTGGAAGTTATGATGGAGGCCAATAGAAACCCAGACATACAAAAATCCTTTATCAATTTAATAACTCCTGACTGAATAAGAGCACTCAGTAAATTGTCCAATTTCCACGATGTCTGGTTAGAGATCTTCAGAATAGATTTGTTATTTTTATTTCAACATACAATGCCCTTTCCTTTCATTATTGAGGATCATGATACTAAGTTCTTTCAAATAGGAAAAATAGCTTATTTCCTTGAAAGAATGTGATGTTGTTGTTGTGGTTCAATCTCAAGGATAGAATAATTTTTTATCTTTTAAACAAGCATTTAATATAATGAGTCAATTGGAGAAAAGGAATTATTAATCTAGAGAGTCAGTACTTCTTTCCAAATATTTGGGTAGAATGAAATGTACCTTGATTCTTTTGTGTTTATAAAATTATAGCATTCTGTTATTGTTGGGACATCTCTGGTCCCAAATTATTAGAAATTTAATAAGTTTACTTTAGGCAACCCTAAGATTGTCGTTTTTCTCATTTGGAGCTGTAACTCTCTGCGTCTGGAAGAACAGAAACAAATCTTGCTGCCTTGAAACATTGTAAAAAGGTGAATTATGAATAGATTAAAATTATACCTTAATGAGAAAATGCAAAGATGGTATTCTCAATGTAGTTTTAAAACTACATAGAGATATAAATATACCTTTTATTCCTAAAGTTTAGAGAAATTATGATACATTACAGAAATGTTTCCTGGCTTTCTTTTGAGACAAGTTAAGGGACATGTACAAAGGACCCAGGGACAAGGACAACTGGGAGGGGATTGAATGTGGGACGTGAGGGTGGGCCGGGCAGGGGAGAGCAATGGGGCAAGATGGGGACAACTGTAATTGAACAACAATAAAAAATGAAAAAATAAATATAGTCAGTAATATTTGAATAACTATGGTACTACATGGGTACCAGAAATTCTGGGGGGAAGGGCTTTGTAAGGTATATGGTTGTCTAATCCATACGCTATAGATCTGAAAGCAATACAAAGTAATATTGAATATAAACAGTAATTGAAAAATAAATAGAAAAAATAAAAAATTAATTAAAAAGCAAAAAAGTTTGAAAGAACTTTATAAAATATTAATGAAATCTAAATCAGAATTCTGGAGCCCTTTTTTAAAAAAGTGTTGTTGTTTAATATTTTAAAATGAAGAAAATGTTTGTCCTAATTTCAACTTTTATTTTGTTCAACAAGCATAGCTAATACTGTTAAAATATTCTCTTAGTCCAGCATTGTACACTGGAATTTGTTTTTGGATGGTGGAGATGTCTTATATATGTACAGGCCAATACCACAAACACACTTTAATACTATACAGTAGGGTCCTGAACATTGTTGCAAACACAAATGCAATTGCTAATGAGCTAGCATTTATTGTATATTATATTAGCATTTTATGTTTATTTATCTAATTATAACTTCCAAAGACACTTAATGAATCAACAAAAATTGCTTCATACCCAGGTATTGGCAATTATGAATCAATTTTCTATTAACATTTGTGTACAGGTGTTTTGGGGAATACATTTCTACATTTTAGAGTAATACCAAGCAGAAGAATTCTGGGTTATATGGTAAATGCATGTTTAATTTTACTAGACAATGTGAAACTTTCTCTATGAGTTAGAGAGCCCCTTGATTCTTATCGTTGTCAGAAATTGGTGTCGTAGGTTTGGGGGATTTGGGTATTTTTTCTAATGGGTGTATTCTGCTATCTCATTGTAGGATTAATTTGCATTTAGTGAATGACGGAGGATGCTGAACATCTTTTATTTACTGTACTTCTTTGCCATCTTTGTATCTTTGGTAAACGGTCCAGATGCTTTGTAATTTTTCATTATGTTGATTTTTTTTCTCATTTTTAAGTTTCTGTGTTCATGATACAATTCTTTTATTAGATATGTCTTTTTTGAATATTTTCTCTCAAATTTTGAATTGTTTAATTTTTAAAACAGTGCCTTTCTAAGAACCAAAGCTTTAATTTTTTTTAAGATTTTATTTTTATTTTTAGAGAGAGAGGAAGGGAGGGAGACAGAGAGGGACAGAAACAGCAATGTATGGTTGCCTCTCACATGGCCCTAACTGGGGACCTGGCCTGCAACCTAGGCATGTGCCCTGACTGGGAATCAAACCGGGACCCCTTGGTTCCCAGCCCACGCTCAATCCACTGAGCTACACCAGCCAGGGCCCAAAGCTTTAATTTTGATGAAGCCCAGTTTATAAATTTTTTTAAGCATTATGGTTTTCCATTTTATCTAAGGAATCTTTCCCCAATCCAGGCTCACAAGATGTGTTGTTCTAAAATATTTTGCAATGTTGGATTTTATTATAGGTCTATTATTTTTCTATGGCTATCATAGCAAGGTACCACAGAGTTGCTGGGTATTTTTTTAGATAGTTGTTCAATTACAATTGTCCTAATTTGCCCCCCATTGCTCTCCCCTACCCTGCCAACCCTCCCTCCCTCTCCCTGGGTCAGACCCCACCCCATTGTCCATGTCCATGGATACTTTATACATGTTCCTTGAGTTGCTGTTTTAAACAACAGAATTTCATTTTTTGACCATTCTAGAGGCTAGAAGTCTAAAATACGGGTGTCAGAACACTTCATTCCTTTTGAAGGCCTGTCTTCTTGTCACGTAGCTGTCCTTCACTGTACATCTCCTTACATCATCTTACCTCTGTACATGTCTGTGTGTCCAAATTCTCCCCTTCTATAGGACACCAGTCATATCGTGTTAGAGCCCACCCTAAGGAACGTATTTTTAACTCAACTACCTCTATAAAGATCCCATCTCCAAGCAAGGTCATATTTGAAGGAACTGTAGGTTTGGACTTCAACACATGAATATGGGGGGGCACGCTTAGACACATAACATAGGGCCTCTCCTCTTCCTAAAGTACATTCACCCCCATCTCAGCATCCCCCAAAATGTTAAACGGTTTCAGCATCGTTTCTTTTTTTAAAGATTTTATTTATTTATTTTCAGAGAGAGGAGAAGGGAGAGAGAAAGAGCAATGTATGGTTGCCTGTCACATGGCCCTCACGGGGGACCTGGCCTGCAACCCAGGCATGTGCCCCAACTGGGAGTCAGGCCGGGACCCTCTGGTTCCCAGCCCGTGCTCAATCCACTGAGCCACACCAGCCAGGCTCGGTTTTAGCATCGTTTCTAACTCCAGTATCTCATTTAAATCCCATCCAAATTGGCTATTGGGTGAGATTCTGGGAATGATTCACCTTCTGTGGCAAAATTGCTCTTCAGCCATGACCCTATGAAACCAGATGGCAGGTTATTTGCTTCTAAATACAATGGTAGGGTAGGCATATGATGGACATTCTTTCCCATTGCAGAAGTTAGAGATCAAAAGGAAGAAAGGGGTCAGTGGCTCCTGAACAAGTCGTAACAGGGGCGATTCAATTAGATATTAAGGCTTGAGAATAATCCTTTTTGATTCCATGCTGGTCCTTTGAGCCCAAAGGGTGGCGAAGCCAACCCTTGTTCCTGGATAATTGTCCCACCCCCTTAACCTGCCCCCTTGTGGCAGGAGGTAACAGTGGTGGCCCCACCAGGCTATTTCCTTCATTTCAGACTAGCATTGTTTATACCATATAAAATTCTCAAAAAAATTTGTTAGCCCCTCGTGAAATTCATAGGAGTCCAAGCCTTCAAGTAAGTGTGTCCTCCCCACATATTTCCCGTGTAACCAAATTTCTGTTCCTCTCTTCTGCTAAGATGCTTGATTGGATCCACGAGTCACAAGCTGATACTGTTTAGCAAACAGTTGCCCAGACAGACACACAGAGAGTTTCCAGAGTGCAGTATCTGCATAAGCTGAGAATTTTCCAAATCTTCAAGTTCTGGTGTCTTTTTGCTAAATAATCTCCCCTCCAATTTACCTCTCTGCTCTCTTGTTTACTACAAGCAGTGAAGGGAAACCAGGCTGCTCCTTCAACACTATGTTCAGTCCCCTCACCTAAATATCCAAGTGTATCGCTGACAAGTTCTCCTTTCCATCCAATAGAGAGCACAATTCAATAAGTGCTTTGCTACTTTATAGCAAAGATCACTTTCCCTCTCATTTTCAACAATATCTTCCTTATTTTCACCTGAGATCTCACCTGAAGCTCTTTAACATTATATTTCTACCAACATTCTGTTCGCGACCGTATCTGTATTCTCCAAAAGGATTGATGTTTTCTCCCCTCTTCCCTTTCTGAACTCGCATGAGAATTGCCTTTAACATCCGTATTTCTAGCAACAGCCCCTTCAAGGCAATCTAGGTTTTTTCTAGCATGAATCTAAAACGTCTTTCAGCTTCTCATTATTACTCAATGCCAAAGCCACTTCCACATTTTTATTTATTTGTTGCAGCAGAGCCATGCTTCCTGGTACCAAAATCTGAGTGACTTTGTTATGCTGCCATAACAAAGCACTATATAGATTGAGTGCACTAAATAACAGAAATTTATTGCCTCACGTTTCTTGAGGCTGCAAGTAAAAATCAAGGTTTTGGCATAGTTGGTTCCTTCTGAAAGCTATGAGAGAAAGATCTATTCTGCGCCTTTGTTCTTGAGTTGTCGATGGCCATCTTGACCCTATGTCTTTTCACATCTTCTCTCTGCGCATATCGCTGTGTCCAAATTTACCGTTTTCATAAGAACACTAATCATATTGGATGAGGACCTCAGAATGTGACTGCATTAGGAAGTCAGACTTAGAGAGAGAGTTTATTAAGTCAAAATGAGGCTGTTAAGGTAGGCCCTCGTCTAATCTGATTGGTGTCCTTGTAAGAACAGGAAACTGGAACCCAGAGACAGCAGGTTATGTGCACACTGCAGGAAGTCCATTTGAGAACATGACAAGGAGGTGGCTATCTGCAAGCCAAGAAGAGACTCTTCCAAAGAAACCAATCCTGCTGACGTCTGGATCTTGGATTTCCAGCCTCCAGAACTGTAAGAAAATAAACTTCTGTTGTTTAACATGTGATCTGTGCTACTTCATCATGGCAACCTTAGGAAATTAATGCACTCACACTCAGCTACCCCTGTTATTAATATCTCACATTAGTATGATATATTTGTTGCAATTAATGAACCAATATTGTTATATTATTATTAACTGATGTACATACCTTATTCAGATGTCCTGAGGTTTTGTTAATGTTCTCCTCCATTTAATTATTATGCAATCATTTATATCAATATGGGCTCACATATATATTTTCTTTATTATTTTATTATTTGGGCTATAATCTACCACAGTTTTATTTATTTTGTTACTCAAATTTTTCCAACTTGGGCCTTTGGAAATTTTTATTTGTTCCTATGTTCTTTTGATAGAGCCCCACAATTGTGTTTTTGTTGTTGTTTTTAGCACTTCCTTACTTTCTGGGGCTACAAGACGTCCCAGGATCATTGCGTATATTTCCTGTTTCACTCTTAGATGTCGCTATTTCTCCAAGAGCCTTGGTTCCTCTTATTGGAAAATGCTATTTCAAAGCCAAGATCTGAGTGTTAGGTGCAAGTATACTTTTTAAATTCCTAGTTTATGTAGGATTTTTCTTTAAAATCAAGAATAGATGTTGAATAATGACACATGCTTCTTCTGCATCCTTTGAGATAACCATATGTTTTTGTGCTTTCATCTGTTGATATGGCAAATCACATTAATTGATTTTGGAAAATTGATCCAACTTTACATTTCCATCATAAGCTACAGTTGGTCATGAAGTATTATCTTACATATTGCTTGGGTTTATATGTTAATTTTAAAAATTGTTGTACATAAAGATGTCCCCCCAAGGTTGCTGTCTCCTCGTTATTCAAACACAAGACTAGGTCCTGCTGTGAAATGATTTGACAATGCAATTAAGGTTACTAATCAGCTGAGCTCAAATTACAGAGATGATCCTGGATTATCTTGGTGAGCCTAACACAGTCTCATTAGTCCTTAAAAGCATATTAGGAAGGTTTATATACAGGAATGAGCCTGGAATGTTAGAAATATGAGAACTGAATTTCAATCATGGGTAAAGAGTTGTGTATATAAGATATGAAGGTATGGTGACTGCCTTTGAAAACCAGAGAGTTTTGTACTTTATGCTGAAAGCTGTAAGAATTTCTGATAATAAATCATTTCTCATAATCAATCCATTGATTATAACTCTTTTATTACCTTGACAATTAGGTAGTAATATGAAGACTGACAAAAATAATGTTTATGGAAACATTGTATTCAAGTTGTACTCAAAATTAATTTAAACTAAACCCTTTAAAGAAAATATTTGGATGCTTTAATCCTTATGTGTGTTACGCATGATCTCAGTGGTTCCTAGTGGAAAGATTTGAAGTTGAGAGAATTTGCGTGTCAGCCATTTGTGATAACACAGCTTGATTTTTTAAATACAGATTTTATTTATTTAATTTTAGACAGAAGGGAAGGGAGGGAGAAAGAGAGGGAGAGAACATTTTGTGTGGGTCCCTCTCATGCGCCCCCTGCTGGGGACCTGGCCTGCAACCCAGGCATGCGCCCTGACTGGGAATCGAACTGGTGACCCTTTGTTTTGCATGCCAGTGCTTAATCCACTGAGCCACACCAGCCAGGGCCAGGGCTTGATTTTTATATGAAAGTAAAATATTATTAACTGCATTGTCTTGGAGCTGGAAGACAAACTTGGAAACCATTTCATTCAACCCTTGCATATTTCGGATCAGGCCAGCAAGCCGCATGTGTGGCATTGAGACTTGCCTAAGTTTACAGAGAGAATCAGTGGGAAAGACAGGACTAGCATTCATGTGTCTGACTATCAAGCCAATGTGTTTTCTTTTAGAGCATTCCATGTGTTATTGCTGGGAAAATGTTGGTAGTTTACAAAACCTTAATTCTCAGATTAGTGATCACATGACACATTACTGACAGGAAAAGGTCAGTCAGATTCCCCCAATGCATATGATTTTTTGGACACTTCTCAAAAGTTCTTTAACTCCTTCTGTTTTTATTTTGAAAATAATTTGCTAGCAAATGATATACAGGGACCTAGAAGAGTTAATATACTATTTATGTATTCCAACTTATTCCTCAGAAATACAGTTTCCCTCTGAAGGAAAAACAGAAGGAAGCAAAGAACCTATTTATTAAGAAGTAGCTGTTAGCAGTCTCTGTGCAGTAGCATCAGAGCTTATGGTTCCTCAGTTTGAAAAGATAGGCATAGATTTACCCATTGTTCTAGCACTTGAATTGCTTTCTTAAATTTTCATAATATTTTCCACCAGGAAATTCATCTTTATAACTCATCTTCATTTTTTCCAGTGTTGTTTTCCTAGCTAAACATCTTGGTTTAAGTATCAGGATTTGAATGCATGTTCACATGAATAAGTAGTGAAATATATTTTGTGATAACAAAATCTTTCCATCTTGCAAGCTCTTTCATTGTTCCTACAGACATTTCATGCTCATGTATCAGGTAAATTATGAGCTTTGTGCTTTTAGTAGTTTTCTGTTTTGAGTAATCTAGACTTTCATTGTGATTTTTTGAAAGTCTGTGTTCCTTAGAATGAAAGCCTTCAGAGCTTTCTTCTCCCTTTCTCCCTCACTTACAGCCAGTTTTCTCTCTTCTCTCTAACTGCGTGTCTCTTATATCTCTCTCCTGTGCTGACCATGGCTTCTGCCACTTCCGTATTTCAGTGCATGTCTATATGTCATTTCCCTCATCCTAACACTATTTCTCTTTAAATCATCATCCTGGCACTATCCACTATGAAGCTATTGTTAATTTTTTTTCATGTAAGAATAAGATATCATCTTGTCTGGTAAACTCCATAGGCAATGACTCAGCAGGTAGAGCATTTCCTAGTGGGAAATGCTCAGTGGGTAGCTTCTTGGAATTGGGAAGATGAAATAAATTGTCTCCAGTTTTTTCTTTTACCTGTCTTGGCAGAACCTCATAATTTACACAAGAAAATGGTTGCTTATTGAGTTATCTGGTACTAATGTTTACTGAGAGTAAGATATTGTCATTGATGCCTTTTTTGCCAGATGGTGTGGTCCCTTGATACCTCTTCTAAAATATAATATATACGCATATGTATCAATAATTCAGAACCCATGTCATAAATCTGTCACATGGTCTGTTCCAGCAGATGGGGCAGGTTCTTCTATTTTCATACTTAAGACCTAATTCATAGAACACTATTCAGCCTATTTCTACATAATTCTCAGATAATTCATAAAGGAAAAGTGCAGAATATACTTTTTGGTATAAATTAATGTTGTCTTCTGACAAACTTATTACTGTGCATATGTACATTAAAATATTAAAAATGAGCTATCCGTATTATGCAGTTCAGCATTCTACTGAAAGGCAAACTACAGTATAATAATATAGTTTTCTTAAAGGAATCAACTTTTTCAAGTGAGAAACTTCATCTGTTGAAGGAAAAACTGAGTTACTGTTTTTTTCAAGATCCTTAACCAAATTACTACATGATTTAGATGGATAGGTGAGTATTCAGCACTATTGAACTATAATTATGTTATGGTTGATTAATTTAACTGGGAGTCTATAGTGTTTGGGGAGTCTTTTTCCTCAGACTGATTTTTTAAAATTTAATATTTATTGTCTTTTTTTTCCTTTGCCATTTGGCCCCCTATACCCTCCTCCACCCATCAGTCACCACCCTGTTGTCCATGTCCATGAGTCCTTTTTGCTCAGTCCCTCCGCCCATAATCATAGCATTCCACACTATGACCAAGGGGGATTCATCCCAGGGATGTAAGAATGGTTCAACATCTGTAAATCAATGTGATACAACACCTCAATATAATAGTAATTAATAAAATAGTAGGTGATTTTAATACCCTGCTCACATCAATGGCTAGATCATCCAGACAGAAAATTAATAAGGAAATAATGGCCCTATATGTGACATTAGATGAGATCAACTTAGGAGACATTGATAGAACATTCTATCCCAAACTGCAGAATACATATTTTTTCAAGTACACATGGAACGTTTGCCAGAATAGACCACATATTAGTCCACAAAATATGACTCAATAAATTCAGGAGGACTGAAATCATATCAAATACCTTTCCAATGGCAATGGCATGAAACTGGAAATCAACTACAGAAAGAAAACTGGAAAAAGCACAGATACAGTATGTGGAGATTAAACAACATGCTAGTAAACAACCAATGTTTCAAACAAGAAGAAAAGACATCAAAAACAATCTTGAAATAAATGAAAAAGAAAACACAACTAATCACAATTTATGGGATGTGTTCCCTTTGAAACTGAAATGCCAGACATATTGTAAATCCTAAGTCTCAAACACATTTTAATCTGAGCCTTCTCTCTTCAGACATTAAAATTTTTATTTCTTCCATAGGACAGTTACAAAGTTCTTTTAGTATTTTCTCCACTGTGCCTTCTTTTTTTAAAAAAAATATATTTTTAAAGGTTTTATTTATCTATTTTTAGAGAGAGTGGAAGAGAGGGAGAGAAACATCAATGTGTGGTTGCCTCTTGTGTGCCCCCTACTGGGAACCTGGCCCAAAACCCAGGCATGTGCCCTGACTGGGAATCGAACTGGCGACCCTTTGGTTTGCAGGCTGGCACTCAATCCACTGAGCCACACCAGCCAGGGCCATTCACTGTGCCTTCTCTTTGTGATTTAGATGAACTGTAAAAGGGCTAGGGTAGAGGACAGAGGAATGGGGGCAATAAAAGAGGGGAAGAAATAGCACTAACCAATCTTTTGACAAGTAATCAACAAGTAAATGCATACATAATATAAGTAAAAGAAAGAAGAGAAAGAGGACATCCCAATCTGACAGTTTTCAGTCTGTTTCTACAAGAGCCCTTCATCTTTTTGATTGACATACACCTTTTTAGAGGCAAGTATGACACAAGCACTCTGGATCTGTTTTTAAATAAATTGGAACTGTTTAAGATCTATTAAGAAGAAGCTGTTATATATGATGTTTCTTGGCCATTTTTTCCTTTCTAGAAAAATTAATTAATTCGGAAATCTAAGCTTCTTATTAGAATCACTGATTTTTCTAGTGATCATTTTCTTTAAAACATCTACCAGGTCAAGTCTTTTGAAAGATGATGAGAAGCTGTCACTTAGGAAGCTCTTGTTCTATTTTTCAAAACATTTCAAGATGTACATTCTTATATACAGTTCGCACCTGCTAAGAGAATTGGCACATTGAGGCAATTATTAGGATAATTCAAGAAATAAAAACATAATGCCCTAAACTTTCACGGTGATAATCTGTCAGCATTTGACAAAAATTAATTTGGAGGAGGGCATGCATTATGTAGACAACAGCTTAATAAATTTAATAATATAACTCATTCCCCATGTCTCAAACAATGGCTCATACTGTGTGTATAATCCTAAGTTATTGCTGTAGTTTTGAGAATCGTTTAATTAATGGAACTAAAAACGAAAGATTTTTTTTGTTGTTCTAGCACTTTAATAATTGAAAAGCAGCATGGAAAGAATAGAACTTTGAAGTTAGCTAAAGCTTGGTTCAAAGCTCTGCCTTATTGTTTATTCAATATGTGATCTTACCTGAGCTAATCAATCTCTTCCACTCTCACTTTCCTCGTCTGTATAATTGGCATAATAGTCATGGAGTAGTTTTGACAATTAAATGAGATAATGCATTATATGTAACACTATCTTAACCTAATGGTGCTTGAAATATAGTACTCGGTATTCAATAATATTTCTTCTTTTCTCTAGCGTTGGCTTTGTCCAGTGCTGAGGTATAAAGTAGTAAATAGTTCTAGTTCATAGGAAATGTACATTCAGAAATAATGAAGCTTAAAATTAAGAATGCCCGTTGCTATTTACAGATTTGTAGTGACTTTAGTGAGGATTTTCTTTGAAGACCATTTCATAAGAAAATTTTGGGTTTTGAGCATTCCTTGACATTTTTTGAAAGTATATCATGGACATTACATGATAGTGATCTAGATGAAGAAAAGAACTCTATTGCAATACGAGCTAACAAAGTAGGAATATGTTTCATAAACTTTGCAAAATGCCAAAGTATTACAGAGCTATTAAAGCCTCAAGAAGAAAGCCGATTCATTTCAAGTCATGATATCACCTAAAAGTAAAGTATTATATAAAAGCTAAACAATGCCAAATGGATTTGGCTGAGATCAAAAGGCAGCCCTATTTCTTTTCTTTCATCTTCTGTGTTCCATTTCCTACGAGTATGACCTTAGTCAAACATCTATTAAAGTCAGCTTTTGATCTCAACCCCCTTTTGGGGTAAAAAAAAAAATGTCAATCTTTACATTTTTCTTCTAGAGACAATCACTCTATTGTGTTTTAATGTTCCAGTAGTGTGTGAGTAAATAGGATTCTCTGATATATGTGATAGGAGACTGGTTAAACGGGACAATCATTTCTGTGTCAGAGACAAGAATCAAAAGGACGCATTCCTCAGAGGCTATTAACTGGAAAAAAGTCCCCCCAGGTCAGGGGGAACATGTTAACTGGTCAGTCTGCTGCCTTTTTAGGTCCTTTGATGAAAATGCCTCGTAATTTCCTAACAGGTAGCTGCTCATTTGTAATGTAATTTTCTCCTCAGCAGTCATAGCTATTTCGTGATTACTGTGGGGAAAGCACACTTGTTTTAAAAATATCTTAAAACCGCCAGAAAGGATTATACATTTTCATTCTTACTGTCTGTATTAAAAAAACTGCAAGAAATTTTGATGATATATGAAACACACACGACACATGACAACACATGCTTATCAGTTGAATTAGAAAGAAAATGATATTTGATGTCAGTGTGTATGTGAGTGCTGTTTTCCCATATGTAGGACTATATGTTCGGTTATGAAGGTCTTCATATCACATTTTGTAAAATCTATTCTATAGAATGATAAATTCCTTAGACACACGTTTATCACGTGCTGCATACCTTCAAGACAATATGTTAGATCCTGGTATGAGAACAAACCTGAGTAAGTCATACTCTGCTTGCTCTATGGAACCTTTGTAGCCTTCCTCTTAGGTGGGAAAGTGGTAAATAGGTTCACAGAAATATAGCCATGTAAAGTTGTACAGGAAATTTGCAAGAAGAGGATCATTTCCAGTTGTGGTAATTAAAGAAGGCTTTTGGGAGTTGATGATGTTTCAGTTGGGCCGGATTGGTTGGACTGCAGTTGGCAAGAGAGGCAGAAAAGCATGCTGGGCAAAAAAAGACCATCCGCAAAGGGGTGCAGATAAGCTGGCACTGAGTGTGTGTGGTAACAGGGTGTTCAGTCTGGTTAAATTAGTTGCTGTGTGATAGCAAACAGTAGGATCTCTGCCGGAAAAGGCGAGTGTGTGTGGATCGTGGGAGGCTGTAAATAGCAGATTAAGAGTTCTGGACTTCATTCAATAGGCAATGGTAAAATACCGCTTTTTAGAAAAATATGCCTATTAAGAGAGAAGGGCATTGACAGGAGGGGGACAGAATTAGAGGCAAGGGGATCACTTTGGAAGTTCTTGTTTTTGATTTTATAAATAAAAATTTATTAGAAGATAGTGATTCCCATTAACTTATGTATTTATTGCCTGTTGGTACGTGCTCAATACAATGGCGAACTGAGTACCTGTAGCATAGATAGTGTAGCTAACAAAGCCTGAAATACTTACTTTCTGGTAGTTTATTTTTTAAAAAAGTTTGCCCTGACTGGTGTAGCTCAGTGGATTGAGTGTGGGGCTGCAAACCAAAAAGTCACTGGTTCTATTCCCAGTCAGGCCACATGCCTGGGTTGCAGGCCAGGTTCCCAGTAGGGGGTGTGCTAGAAGCAACCACACATGGATGTTTCTCTCCCCCTCATCATCCCTTCCCCTCTCTCTAAAAATAAATAAAATCCTTTTTAAAAGTTTGCTGAATCCTACTTTAGAACTTTAATGATTGTACTAATCTCTGTCATTCCCTCTATCTGAACCCCAGGATGTGATTTTATTTTTTATTTACAATCTTGGCTGAGGAAATGGTCCATTGAAACACTTTGCATTTGGTCTTCCTCAAGCCAAGTAGAAGAAATAGAAGATCACTGAGTATTTAGCTGTTTAATAGAAAAAAACCATCCGCCATCTTCTCCACGGCAGCCATGACAGTTCACAAAAAGCCACAAAAGATGGATTTCCTTGTATCATCCCTAAGATGGCGGAGTGTCCCTAAGAGTGTGCTCTCATCATCTATCTCCCAGATGTTTATGTTTGTTTATCTCTAGCTATAGCAGTTTTTGAGGTCACACATATTGCCAAAATGTTTCAAATTCTGAGTGTAAAACAGGTTAGGAAAGAGATCATTTTCTCTATGACTTCTGTTTCATTTGATCCATTTGAGCTAGTGTGCCCCTTTAGGAATCTCAAGCTATTGACTGTAAGTAGAAAAAAAAAGGGATGTAATTCTTTCAGAATTTATTGTTAATAGTACTATAACAGAATTCAGGAAACAAGAAAGAACTGTGCCATTTTATACATCATCCATTAGCCCCCAGCTGCATTGTGTGTATATATCCTCTATAAATAATGTAGTGTAATTATTTAATTTAGAATTATTTTTATATTACCCAAGCACTAACATGTATGTATCAGATAATGACACAAGCAAAATGGATAAGAGTGCAGATAAATTTTTTACGGCAATTTTAGGAGAAAATCATGCCTATTAGAGTTTTCTTTTTTTAAAAGATTTTATGTATTTATTTTTAGAGAGAGGGGAAGAGAGGGAGAAAGAGAAGGAGAGAAACATCAATACGTGGTTCTCTCTCACGTGCCCCCTACTGGGGACCTGGTCTGCAACCCAGGCATGTGCCCTGACTGGGAATCGAACCAGCAACCCTTTGGTTCCCAGCCCGCGCTCAATCCACTGAACTACACCACCCAGGGCCGAGTTTTCTTTTTTTAAGTGTTAGGTGGCAATACCTCATAATTCCCAAAACTCTGCCCATCCTGGTGGGATTGGGAGGGAAGGATGCTGCTCGCAGAAGAAAGACTATTTCACTAAAACTGTATATGATGTAGAAGAATTTTTAGTCATGCCCTTCTAGCAGCAAGGATTTTCTGGTCCTGGGAATTTTAATATGGAAATAATACAAAAACTTTTATTATTTAGATTGTTAAAAACGCAATAGCATGGTGAGTTTCAAAACTAATGAATGTGTTCCATTATTGCACTGCATTTTTTGAGGCAAAGCAACGTAAGCTTTGAAAAAATAATCTTGCCTGATACCTTATGTCCACTGAAGATCCAAGAATGAGAGCCATGTTCTCACAGTATCTATTTACTCTCCCTTGTCACTCATATCACAAAGGTTCATGTCATTGGTTGCTTCAGGTAGTATTAAGAAATTATACATTGTGATAGATAATAGAGACACAGTTATCAATATTTATATCTCAAAGCAAATAGAAACATCTATATATAATTAAGTATGATGATTATTATTATAGTGGGCATAATTAAGACTTCCTACCTTATGTCTTGTTTTCTGAAGGTTTAGAATTAATATCTTAAAAGTTTTAAACGTAAAAGAATGACCATACACATTGATTTAAATATTATCCGGAAGCCACAGGCATGAGACCATAGGTTTATTCATACATTTACATCCATATACCTATGGTTAACTTCATGTGCTCTTTAAAGGGAAAATAAGACAAGTTCTGTTGTGAAATTTTTCACCTAATTATGTTCAGTATAACATATTGCCTTGCTTCCTAAAACAGATGCTTGGTGTATACTGTTAGTATAAGCTGATGATAAAGAATGGTACCATCAGGCAGTGAAAGACTACAACAAATGCAGAACGATTGGTACTTTCAGTGTTTGAACCATCTCTGTCTTTGCTTTCCTCCCACATTTGCTGTTATATCTTGGCAGGAAGTTCAGCCAGAATGTGATTGTCAAGAGAATGTAAAATAGACCTACTTCTAGAGAGTCAGGGACTGTTACCAGTGTTGGGGGGATAGTGCTTTTCCTTCCCCCTGGTGGATTCCCTTCCCAGCATCCATTCTTCAGGCATTCACTGGCACCTCCATGTCCCCACTACTGTGGTAGGCACCAGTGAATGCACAATTTAAGATTAACACATAGTCTAGGTAAAGGAAACATGACTGGCATGTAAAATTAAGAAATGCCAAGTCAATAAGTGGTTATCATGGAAATAATGTATTCATGTATACTCATTGAAAGTTAAGATTGGATTGAATCTCATTCTGTTAAAGACAATACTTTTAGAGCCATTTTAGGTTTATAATAAAATTGTGATGCAGTTACAGAGATTTCCAATATACTCCCAACCTCCACACATGCACGGCCTCCGACATTATCGATATCACTGGGCAGAATGGTACACTTGTTATCAAGGATGAACCTACGCTGACACATCATTATCACTCTAGTCTGTAGTTTACCTTCAAGTTCACTCTTTGTGTTGTACATTCAATGGGTTTGGACAAATGTATAATGACATATATCTATCATTATAATATCACACAGAGTGTTTTTACTGCGATAAAAATGCTGTGTCCTTCCTAGTCATCTCCCTGCTAACCCATCCCTGACAACCACTGATCTTTAAACCACTATAAAATAGTTGCCAGTTTTGCTTTATTCAGAATATTATATAGATGGAATCATGCAGTATGTCTTTATCTCTTATTAATGCTGTTAATGCTTATGTACTCTCTCTCTCATTTTTACTTATTGGTGGTACCTGCTGCAGAGCAATACCAAGTCATCCAAATGTAGGCTTAAGTTTGATCAATTACTCTTATTATTGATTTGAAAATCAAATGTTCACTTAATGGGTCAGTCCCTTTTTTTCTTCAGCTCTCTTCTAAGAATGTGACACTTTTCTATGGGTGCCTGTTTGTATAAAGTTATATTTTAAATGATATATATGTTATTGTATGTATTCTTGTTGGCACCATTTTATATTCAAGCACATTTCAAAATATAAATTTTGCTTAACATGCTTTTTTCATTAAGTGTATTGGGGTGACATTGGTTAATAAGATGTATAAGTTTCAAGTGTTCATTTCTATGACACATGACCTGTATATTACACTGTGCGCCCGTCACCCAAACTCAAATCATCCTCTCTCACTGCATACTTGACCCCCTTTACCCAGTACTAGCCCCTCCCCCTTCCCTCTGGTAACCGCCATCCTGTTCCTGGCTCCATTCTGAATGGCAAATTCAACAACTTGTACATCCTCCAGTCTGTTGCTTTTGCAGAACAAATCAAAATATGAGCATTTGAAGAGATTATCATTAGATTTTCAAACTTTTAAATGCCTGGTATGCATTTTCAGAAGACTCTATAGGAAAATAAGTAGTTGCTTAGCAACCTGGAATTTTGTTACATGTCTCAGGCTGTAGGACAGCGATTTGCTCAGAGCAGCAGCAGACAGCCTGCTCTTCGGGTCCTAGTTTGGTTGCACTCTCTACTCGGCCGTGCTGCTTGGCCCGTCACCCCTCACTAACGGCCATTTCCCTGTCCCTGGTTCCATTCTGAATGGCAAATTCAATGACTTATTGTACGTCCTCCAATCTGTTGCTTTCATAGGACAAATTGAACTTTAGCAAAGATCGATTGCGTCCTCTCTTCATGTTTAGCTGAAATTCAACAAAGTGTGCAAAGTATCTATGCCAATATAGTAGATTTCTGGTGCCTTGATCATGCGATGGCTTTGCTGATGCAGCAGCTACCTACCGTGTTGAGAACTTCCCGTAGCTGAGGTTTTATCGGCCTTTAACTCTCAGCCATAGAGCTGAGCTGAATAATTTTCAGTGTATTTATCCCTGAATGGTGATTCCTAAGAATCACGGTAATATTTCTTCTTCATTTGGGTAACCTGTAACTACTGACATGTGTCTTGCCTGCTCTTTCATTCTTCATTCTTCTGTCCTTATGACTTTCCTCGTAGTCGCATTCTGAATCTTTTAGTGTTGGTGTGTTTTTTTTTTCTGAACAACAGAGAGCATAAGCATCTTTTAAAACTCAACCTAAATACAAGCTCTTTTTAAATGTATATCTTCTCAGTTGATTTCTAGGGAATTTCAAAACTGTTTCCACTAAATTCAATGTGGTATATCACATTAACATTTCATATTACCAGATGTTTAATTATTCATGTCTTAGTATGTCATATTTGACCCAAAGTAACTTTGAATGTGAATAACAAACAAGCCAATGCACAGTACTGGCAGACTGAAATACCATGGCATATATGAGCTACTTTTCATGTTTGGACAGATATTATCAATGCAGTAATTTGTTATTTTCTTTAAAGGTTATTTTTTAAAAATATTAAACCATATGGCAGTGAACTGACTCATCATTCTATTTAACTAATTGTAAACCTGAGGATTTGATTACTCATAGGTCTGCTTTGGTTAATTTACTTGTTTATAGTTTTGACAGAAAAGCTTTTAAACTACTCTAAAAGGATGGCCATAGTATAACTTAGGAAGAAACTATAAAATCGCCTTAATTGTGGCTCAGATCACTGTTGCTAACCCAAATTCACAACAAACCATGGATCACCCACCCCCTGAACTTTGAATTTGAGGACTAGATCACATAAAGTTTGTAAGTCTGACACTTGTTTACTAGTGAGAAAAGTGTCAAGAAAATTGTTTCTTTAGCACATGCATGGATAATGCAAAACCACAGCGGTTTCAGAAAACTATATAGTACAAAGTAAATCTAGTCACAGTTATTGCTTCCTAAAAATCATAAAGATCCTTAATCCAACTCCTTCATTTTGTATATGAATAAATGGAACACCTGGGAATTGATATGACATAATTTCTTCCCCGTTCTAGTCAGTGACCTATAATGCATCCTTGTAAACCAGTTTTTAGAGACTTTTAAAGAAATTAAAATTAAGATTAAGAAGGTGGGAATTAACCTTGATTGGTGCAGCTCAGTGGTTTGGGCGTTGTTCTGAGAACCAGAAGGTTACTGGTTCAATTCCTAGTCAGGGCACATGCCTGGGTTGTGGGCCGGGTTCCCAGTTGGGGGACTGTGAGAGGCAAGCAACCAATGTTTCTCTCCCTCTCTTTAAAAAAAAATAAAAGAAGGTGGGAATTGGTGAACAAATCACTCAGGGTGAAAGCGAGGAGATGTGAGTTTCACCCTAGCCATACCATTCACTGGTTGTGTTACTTTTCCTCCCTGGGGCTCAGTGTTTCTTGTAATAAAATGGAGGCAGGGTTTAGAAATAAAGCACATTTCTTGAAATTCTGAAGAACTTTTCTTACCATCGTCACCACTCTAACTCTGAAATTGAAGCTTGCAAACTTATTAATAATAATAATAATAATAGTAAATCATACACATATATGTTCACATGTGCACACACAAAATTATAGTATGTTGAGTATTTTCATATGGTTATGTTGACTTTTAAGATAGGAAGTGAGTTTAGATTACATTAGGGATGTACAGGAGGACTTGGTCAATAAGTACAGTGACTAAATATTGAGTTAATCATGAAATTAGGTGAATATAAATAGAAGGTGCTGAGGTTACAGAAGTAAATGCTCACCTGTCAGAAAGTGCAAAACTGAAGGGACTGAACTAGATGGTGCCTAAGTATCTTTGTAGTGTTATTACACTATGATTCTTTACCACCTTAAAATTACTTTCTGAATTTGCTCACTGGCTTTTCTTAAATGATAACACATAGCTAGCGATTGCTTGAAAGAATGCATAGATATTGGAACTTACCATCTTTTCTTCAAATTCAAAAAATTTAAGGGCACTCTTTCTCATTCACTCCCTTACTGTCATTGTACGAGGTACACATTTTTCCTGGAATTTCTCGTCTATAAGATATTTTGTTGACCTATTTTTCATAAAGTAAGAATCCATATTTTGTTTATTAAAATCCACCATTTATACTACCAGTTATGAAACACCTAGAAATTCAATAATTGTCACACTCAGGATCCTGTTCTGGGTGGCTAGTCAGAGGACCTGACGTAAGTTCTGGAAACTTCTTGATAAATTTTTGGTTATGAGGCATTCAGTCCTGACTGAATCTTAGGCAGGGTCCCTTCTTTTAAATTGTTACCATCATATTTTCTGCCTGTTTGGAGGATCGGGATTCAGTAAAGCTATAAACATGGTTAGAAAATCTATAGGACCATATAGAAAATGTCCACATGTATAAAATAAATTCGTAGACTGAAACAATTTTAATTCTTATCCTCTCTTCGCTATGATTTATGGATGAGCTAATGTGGTCTAAAGTTTTCTCCATTTCAAGTTTCTATGCATTGTGAAGAGTACAGAGTGGCAGCACAGAACCTTAGTGATTCTCCCTAACACATGCAATTTAGTTTTCTAGGCTGTACTTGCTTCCCCTTACACTGCTGATAAGGATTCACCCTGCCTCTTAGAATCAAATTCTTCTCATGATGGCAGTTATGCTTTCCTTTTGCAACAACACATGCCTTCTCAAATACTGTTTTAAATCTGCCAGATTATTTTTTGGCGGGGCTCGTGGTATTTCAATACTATCTACAAGCAATACATTGGATTCACCAGTTTTTTGGAGAGCATTGTTGAAATGTGGATTCTATGTTTTTTTTAAGAGAGGGAGAGAAACACTGTGTAGTTGCCTTTTGCACACCCCATACTCTGGGGACCTGGCATGCAACCCAGGCATGTGCCCTGACTGGGAATGGAACCGGTGACCCTTTGGTTTGCAAGCTGGCACTCAATCCACTGAGCAGCGTCAGCCAGTGCTGGATTCTATGTTTAGTACCTGTTCCCTTAAGATATTTTTAATGAACTGCCTGATACATACTTCCTAGGAGAAAGGATTTCAAACTTAAGCACTCATATTTTCTCTTTGGGTTCTTTATCCCTACCCCTTTATACCATTATATAGAATTAAAAGTAATTGGCTTAAATTGATACAAGACATTGTAATTATTTTATACTACAGGGGCCGGCAAACTTTCAGAAGTGGCATGCTACGCTTCATGTGTTCGGTCCCTCCATGTACAGGCAGGAGGAGAGGAAATGAGGAGAAAGGCTCCCTGAGGTCTTTTTTCCCCACCCTTCTTCCCCTTCCTTCTAAGGTGACTCTCATGGGCAAGACAGTTCACCCTTCAGCAGAAGCAGCAACAAGTATATTCATTAGAAAGTGGTTCCTTCTAATGTGTCAGAGTGCTTCCTCTGGAAGTATTGTTTTAGGTGGATGTTAATATAACATGATTTCTGTCTAAAAAAACTACCCAGAGCTCTCTAATAGACACCAGAACACATTAGCAAGAGTTTTAGAATTTGTCAAACAATTTTCATACTCTATTTTCTCTGAATTTTGAATTGGGGATCCAAACCCATATTCAATGCATTTTTAGATTTTGTTAAATAGTCCACTGTACAATGAAATAATTACAGGAGTTAGAAATTACTTCGTTCAAGGGTATTATTTCTAAATTAGAGTTTGGCTTCCTTTTGGCTTATGCTGTGTAGCATAGGCCTGGTAAAGAAACATATCCAGATTTCAATTACATTAAGTTGTCCTCATTTTAAAAGGGATAATTCTGGTTTTAGGTGTAACAGCTGCAGCAATGGCTGAGGCAATGAAGCTACAGAAGATGAAGCTTATGGTTATGAACACTCTTCAGGGAAATGGAAGCCAAAATGGCACCGAGTCAGAGCCTGATGATATTAATTGTAATACAGGTGAGTGTCTTCAGAAATTCAAGGCAGGTGACTCATTGAGGTATTCCGAGATAGTAGAGAAGAGGGTTGGCAGGGAAGGAATAATATGCTTACTTCGTTTGTAAGCAGTTATTAAGGAAGGATGCTGAACCCTACCTCTAACTTGCATATTGAAACTAGAAAAACATTACAGGTCAAAATCTTATTTGAGGAAACAGTGAATTATCTCCATTGTTTTGTTGTAGAGAGATTGAATACTAATTTTTATAATGCTACTGTATCTTCTGCCTGCTGAAGGCTTCCCCCTTTAATTTTGTGCAAAGCTTTTTAAAATTTCTTAAAGATTATATTTATTTATTTTAGAAGGGAAGGGAGGGAAAAAGAGATGGAGAGAAACATCAACGTGTGGTTGCCTCTTGTGCACCCCCTACTGGGAAATCTGGCCCACAACCCAGGCATGTGCCCTGACTGGGAATCGAACCAGTGTCACTTTGGTCTGCAGACCAGAGCTGAATCCACTGAACCACACAGCCATGGCTGTACCACCAGGCTTCTTACTTTATCTTTCTCTAAATAATTTACCACTGAATGGTGGTTTTGAGAATCCACCTTGATTGGCCTTCAGTCTCTTTAGCTGGAGTACCTTCTCCTTAGCTATATGAAGGTGCTGGCACAGTTGAGGTATTGTCAGCAGGGCCTAAAGAAAAGATGAAGATGAAGAGTAATTGAGGGAGGAAACTTCCGCCAAGATGGCGGCGTAGGTGGACGCACTGCGCCGCCGCTCACAACCAGAGAGTTTAAACAATGAACACAATAGCGAAAAATAAATAACCAGAACGGACAGAATCGAACTGAAGGGAAGTCCGACACCCAGGAAGTTGGGGAGGACGTACATCCAGGACGGCAAGCGGGGCAGAACCGAGCGGAGGAGCGGAGTGAGAGGAGGAACTCACCCCGGGAGCGCCTAACCAAAGCACGACCCCGAGCAACGGGTGAACCCCGCAGGCCGGCGGCGTAACCGGAGAGGCCAGTGGGAACCAGCAGGGCCGAGACTGGCGGAAAAGGCAGTGGGGAACTGGGGAGCAGAGGGTGATAGGGAGCGGCGGTGAACGGCAGACGCCATTGCTCCCTCCCAGGCCCCGCCCCCAGAGGAAACGTCACAAAAAAACGACCCAGGTTGCCAGTCACCGACAAACACCTAAGACTCCGACAGGTGTGCCGAGATAAAAAAGAATGAAAATGGCCAAAATGAAAGATCAGAACAAATTACAACTAACGGACGAAGAGATAGCCAAATTAACAGATCCCCAGTTTGAAACACTGGTAATCAGGATGCTCACAAAACTGGAAGAAAGGTGGACACAAATAGTTGAACAAATGAAGAATACGATAAAGATAATGGAGGAAGATTTACAGGGAACCAAAAGGGAAAAAAAGGAAGCTGGGACTCAAACCAATGGGGTGGACCAGAAGGAAGAAATGAGAAATTCAAAAAAATGAGGAGGGACTCAGGAACCTCAGAGACATTTGTAAATGACCCAACATCCGGATCATAGGGCTGCCAGAAGGACAAGAGGAACACCAAGACATTGAATGTATTTTTGAACAGATAATGAAGGAGAACTTCCCAAATCTGGCAAAGGAAATAGGCTTCCTGGAAGTCCAAGAAGCTCAGAGAACCCCAAAGAAGCGGGACCCAAAGAGGAACACACCAAGGCACATCATAATAACATTACCCAAGGTCAAGAATGAGGAAAGAATCTTACAAGCAGCAAGAGAAAAGGAGACAGTTACCTACAAAGGAATTCCCATAAGACTGTCAGCGGATTTCTCAAAGGAGACATTCCAAGCAAGAAGGGGCTGGAGAGAAATATTTCAAATCATGAAAAGCAAGGACCTACAATCAAGAATAATCTATCCAGCAAAACTGTCATTTAGAATGGAAGGGCAGATAAAGTGCTTCTCAGATAAGGTCAAGTTCAAGGAGTACATCATCACGCAGCCTTTACTATATGAAATGTTAAGGGGTTTTATATAAGGACTCAT
>PVJI01011921.1:0-53962 GCA_004026765.1 Micronycteris hirsuta | reverse complement strand
GTTCTGTTTATTGCAAATTTTCAAAATTCCTCAGACTTCTGTAGGATTAAATCAAGGAGGAAAAATGGTTATGGCCATATTTTGGCAAGATAAAGTAGCTTGTCTTTTGAAAGGAGGCCCTTAGATGCCAGGGCCAAGATTATCAAACCAAAGAAATTCAAACCAACAGTCATTTATTAGATGTCTTCTGTGTGCAGAATAAAAATATTTGGCTGTGTACACCACTACAGCCATACGAATTACTTAAGACCACTGAATGTCCATTTGAATTCATTGGTGCCTGTGCTGTACTAGGTGTTAATTATTTCGAAAATTATCCTTGAGTGGGAAGAAAACAAGGGGGGATGTCTTGAGATCCTCTTCTTTTGGAATTTATAACCTAGTAGGAAAGCAGACACCAACTTTAAAAACAAAATAAAACAAAGGCTCTTTAAGATGAGACCGACGATATGTAATATATACAAGGAAAATGCTATGAGAATACAGTGATCCCTCACCTATCGCAGGAATTACACTCCAGAGACCCCCACGATAGGTGAAAATCCACAAAGTAGTGGCATTATATTTATTTTATTATTTATATATATTTTAAGGCTTTAGAAACCCTTCCCACACTCCTATAAACTTTTCCCACTCTCTTATTAATCTTTCCCACACTCTTATAAACACTTCATATGCTCTTAAACACTTTCTACACTTTTAAACGTACGTAATTTTAACAACATATAAAATCCTGTATGGGTACTGACCAGTGAAGTATACTACAACTTGAATGATGAAGATCATGAATCATGTAGCTGTGCAGTACTGATGGCGATGAAGGTGATGACGATGAGATGAATGTACTGCACAGCCAAGAAGAGCATTACAGCTACTCTGAAGGCACCACTTCATCGGGCGCTTCATAAGGTGGTGCAGTGTCTTCGCCCTGGCCCGTAACTTCTATTTCCGCTAAAGGCGTAGGCGTAACTGATCTCTTCGTCCAAGTGATGCACATAGTTGTGGGGAGTTGCTGGCGCTGCTTTTTCTTCTGAGTGAGAAGGTTTTTATAAACTGACACGCCACTCTCAAGTATTTACGAAGTGCAACGAACAAAGCATCTGGGTGTCCCATTCTTCAGCCACTCGCTGGAGTTCTTTGGCCATTCTGACCATGGTTGCAAGACGATCGAGTGTTAGGCCAACCTCCTCCTCTTCTCCAACCTGTAGTTCATCTTGTTCCTCATCCTCTTCTTCACTTGCTGACTTCCTCATCTCCGTCAGGTCTTCGTCTGTCAACGGCTGTGAGTGGACATCCGCAGAGGCAGCTTCTCCATGCAGAGAAAAGTTCTTGAGTCCAAAGAGTCTCTGAAATGTGTCAAACCAGCCCTTGCTGGCACTGAATGGGGTTGGTCTGGTGGGAGAAACACTTGACGATCCTGCTTCTGCATCATCGTCCTCGTCTTCATCCTCATCACCGTTATGAACGTCCGTCCTTTCCGCAAAACTATCATAAAGTTTCTTGGCCTTCGTCTGGATGGTGTTGGTATCCAGCGAGATATTCTTTTTCCTGCAGTCATTTATCCACAGGGCCAATGCAGACTCCATCCTTCCAATGGCCTTATTTCAGAAAGTGACCACCCTCTTTGCAGTCTTGTTAAAAGTCATTGTTGCCATAGACCTAATATTCTTCTCGTCTTTCTTTATGTAGTGAATAGTAGATTTGTTGATCCCGTAATGGCGGCCTACAGCCGCGTAGCTTTTGCCTTCTTTTTTTTTTTTTTTTAAAGATTTTATTTATTTACTTTTAGAGAGAGGAGAAGGGAGGGAGAAAGAGAGGGGAAAAGCAATGTATGGTTGCTCCTCACATGGCCCCCACTGGGGACCTGGCCCGCAACCCAGGCATGTGCCCCGACTGGGAATCGAAACAAGACCCTTTGGTTCCCAGCCCGAGCCCAATCCACTGAGCTACACCAGCCAGGGCTTGCCTTCTTTTAACATGTGGAGAAGTTCCACCTTTTCTTGGATGGTAAGCATATTCCTCTGGTGCTTGGGTTCACTGCCAGAACCCTTAGAAGGCACAGAACATTTGGGTGGTATCTTAGGACTTGAAATAAATTCAAACTTTTATGAAAATTTCATATAAACACAACACCACAGAGCAACACTATGCACAGTGATCAAACATCAATGTGAAGTGGACAAGGAGAGATGCTGAATGTATGGGCACAGTGCGGGAGAGCAAACAGACTGATGCTACGGTCACTGAGCCAATCAGCGCCCAGGATACAGAACACAGTGCTGTGGTTGGTCACCTTCCATTGCATCAGCCAATAATGTGCCGTGTACAATCTCATGTTGCCAAACTTGCGCAAGCAGTAGTGGCATACTGCATTTCCATTGTGTACAATACAGTATTCATCTGCTGATGAAATACATACTGTATTTTATTTTGATTTAATATTCTTTTAATATGTTTGAATTAACATTTTTTATATTTTTATATTGTTTTAACTTCTTAGGAAAAAGTAATTAAAATCATAAATATTATAAAAATACCTATATACCGCAAAATCCTGTGATATAGCGAGAACTCCACAATACAGAATTAGATATTTATTTAAAAAAAAAAAAACCCAATACAGTGAAGCCGCAATAAGTGAACCGTGATATACAAGCAGGGTTTATTGGTGATATGGTCTCATGGGAGAGAACAGATCTTGATGAGGTGGGGGAGAAAGGAATGAGTAAGGGTGGCAAGGGAAGTGGTAGGAAGAGCCTGGCGTGGTCAGAGGCCGGGTGGCCAGAGAAAGTGCAAAAGTCCTTTGTTCTGAGGGTTTACCATATTTTTGTCGTGTATAATGCATGCCTTTTTTCCCAAATTTTTGAGGGAAAAATAAGGATGCACATTATACATGGGTAGTACTAATTCTGTATCTATATAAACGTTAATTCTTTTATTAACGCTTATAATGTAACACAAAAGTTGAAGATGATACTTCTGATATTGACAGTGACGAAGAATTCTTGGCCTTCTATGATACGTAAGTATCGTCAATTTGTTACTGGTACATAAAATTTCTCGTACCTTATATCTGTTCTTGTATTTTGTAATTATTTGTTACATAAAGTTTCTTATACCATAATATGTTCAAAAATAAATGCTAAAATTCCTTTATAATACAAAAAACAAATATCTAAATATAAGTTAATAATTGAGTTAAAAAATTAAAACGAAAGATTTTTTTCCTGAAAGTTTGTCCAAAAATGCGTGTGTGCACTATACATGGCAAGTACAGTACATAATTGGAGGGATTGGGGTGAAGAAGTTACATATTGATTGACAAGTAAAGGTTGTGTCAGCTTTTGAGGAGGGTGTGAATACCCAAAGGTAATGGGCTTCTTCCTTTGGGCACTGGGGGCCTTTTCCAGCCGTTCAGGCCTTAGGATGAAAGCACTTTCCCATAGTGGAAATGATACATAGAATTGCAAGGATGGCCCTCCTCCTGTGCTCCAGCGTGTTTCTTTAGTTGTTGGAACACCTGGCTATATTATTGAACCAGGCTCAGGACTGCTCAGTTAGTGGGTGAGACTTGTCTCCCTCCCCCTCCTGCCTTGGTTTGCTATCTATCCTATCTAACAGGAATATAAGGAGTCATATTGTGATTTATAAAAATATATATTTGGTCTTCATTCACAATTTCTGTCTCACAGCTCCGGAACTCTCGCCATTTCCTGAGTGTTGAGAGTGGAAAAAGTACCTTGTTATGCTAATGAGGTAGCTTCGGAAGGCCCCTAGTTAGCCTAAGGATGAGGGCTGGTTGCCAGGAGAACCAACCTTGTGATTGGAAGTTTGGAGCTTTCAGTCCCACCCCTGACTTCTGAGGAGAGTAGAAGACCTAAAAGTTGAATCAGTTGCCTGTGACCAAAGCCTTAATTAATAATGGCTACGTAAGAAAGCCTCCAAAAAACCCAAGAGGACCGGGATTTGGAGAACTGAGTTGGGGAACGTGTAAAGATCTGGGAAGAGTGGTGTGCACTTAGAGAAGGCATGGAAGCTCTGAGCCCCCTCCTACGTGCCTCTCTCCCATCTGGGTGTTCCAGAGTTACATCCTTTTACAATAAATCAGTGATCTAGTAAGTAACATGTTTCTCTGAGTTCTGTGAGCTGTTCTAGCAAATTAATTGAACACAAGGAGGGAACTGTAGGAAGTTCTGATTTATACCCAGTTGGTCAGAATGACCTGGACTTGGCGATTGTCATTCTGAGTTGCAGAGGGTCATTGGAACCTCCAATCTGTAGCCAGTTGTTCAAAAGGACAGAGAACCTGGGCTGGAGACGGGCTTCTGAAGAGTGTGGGGGTGGTGGGGAAGGGGCCGAGGGCAGTCTGTAGGACTGAACGCTTAACCTGTGGAATCTGATGCTGTCTTTGGGTAGATAATGTCAGTCAGAATTGAGCTGATACTTAAACATGCTGCTGATGTCTGAGAATTGTTTGTGTGGCCCTCACAACCTCCTCCCCACCCAACACACACACAGTGGAATTGGGTATGGGAACTTAATTTAAAGGGATCAATATAAGGGTACAGAGGGAACAACTGCTTGGATGATGTTTGGGATTTTTTTGTTTGTTTTGCCAAGGTCTAATAAACTCTCATCTTCTTTTCCTTCCTAGGACTTATCAAATTACACAAATAAGACTTTTGGACCTTTGTAGAATTAAATCAAGGTGGCCATATTTGTGCACATATATTACCAGAAAAATTTTCCCATTTCGGCAAAGAGAGCCAATGAATCCCTCAGTCAGGAACCTCAAACCAATGAAAAGCAATTCAATTTAAAAAGGCATGTATTGAGTACCTACTCTTCTGCGATGTCTATAATTCCAGGCTACTGGGTTAAGTTTTAAGGTGTAGCAATCCACTTATTCTATTTTCCTAATTTCTGTGGTTAGAAAGAAATGCACAGATGTCTCCATTACCCATAAATTTAGCTACACTGTACCCAGAGGGTCATCCAATCCTTGCCAGTCACAGTATGTCTCTTTCCCTCTCCTTTCCAAATCTCAACTCCTAGATGAGATTCTCCTCATTTTTCCTTCCATTGCTACTCTGAAATTATAACAATCCAAAATTTCCCCTAGATCTTGAACTTTAAACATGATTCTTCGCTTCACAGCAGGTTATAATGAAAGGATTCCCACAGCTGCAGGTATTTGCTATTGATCATTTACAGCTGAGTCCCCTTCAGAATAGCCTTCAATGAGGGAGTTACTTTCCCCAAGTTTACACCCCACCCTCACCCCCAGGCAGCCAGCCAGCATCAAATGACTATTCAATAGGGGATACAAAGGCCACACCTTTTTTTTTTTATCAGCGACAACTTTGCTCTGTTATCCAGCATTCCATAAATTTAGCTGAGGACTCTATATCAAGGCACTGGAATTCAACTTCTCCCTGTGCCCAATTATGCTTCCCTTACTCCAGTACAGGTGTTGTTCCAAAGAGTACTCCCCACCCAAAACACTGAAAACAAAAAATCACTGCATGCATATCTTCACCTAAAAGTCTCTTTTGGGGAATTCTTACCAAAGATATAGGTTGTTGAAATATCTCATAAGTAAACTTCCAGTTTCGTCTGGCTTTGTTGAGATTGGCTTTTTAAAAACATTGTCACCCCAGGATATGTTTAGTGATGAGAGAGAGAAACATTGATTAGTTGCCTTCCATGTGTGCCTCGACTAGGGATCGAACCTGCAATCTAGGTATGTGCTCTGACTAGGGATTGAACCCACAGCCTTTTGGTATATGGGACAATGCTCCAACCAACTAAGACACCTGGCCAGGGCAAGATTGGCTTTTTCTATTACTTGGGGGAAATGTGGTCTGAACTGCCTTTTTCCAGACAAATCCATGAACTTCATAGAGCCAGGAGACTGAACAGTTTCTGGAACATGAGAGGAACTTTCCAAGGTTGGTTATATTAAGTGGGATGACCAGCCTAGCAAGTGTCTGCAATTAATCTTCCTATTCCCCAGTGAAATACAGATGGCCTGATGAGATACACGGATTTCTGCATAGTCTTGGGCTAATCCAATTCTAGCTGACAAAATAGTCACTTGTTACAGTGAAAGAATCCCAAGAAGCAATTTTACCCTCTGTTAATAATGACTAGGAATAACCTCTGTCTCCCAGTAGGCCTCTTATTCCAACTACTTTTGCAAGACTAAAAGCTGCTCTTTGGAATCTTGGAAGTGGACCTTAACACTTCTTTTTCACAACCACTCAGTCCTGTGGAATTTGATTAACATCTCCTATTGCCAGCTGTTGCCCATTTATCTTTCATTTGGCTTTGTGCCTTCTTTCAACTTAACTGCAAAGTGGAAAATGAGAGTAGGGTGGAGGGTAGTGCTTATTGTATGGAGTTCCTACTATGTCCCCATCACTGTACTGAATGCTTCACGCTATCTCAATAAACCTCACAATAACCCTACAAGATGTGTAGAGATATATATCTTGATATCTATATATCTGTATCTGTCCTCTCCCCTGACACACATCAAGATTCAAAGAGTTATGTTATTTAGTTCTTTGAGATGTGTGATCTCTCCTCTTTAGTAAGTTATCAGTCTCGGGCAGGTTTGCATAGGATTGTGAAGCAGTGTCCTAGGTTAAGTGTAATGTTACTAATGTTAGTATTGGTAGAAGTTGGTTTGATGGTGGTCTGGAGGAAGATCTAACCCTTAAATGGCCCCTGATTTACAATCCCAATATTGTAGGTCAGAGAAGGAATCTGAAACTGAGGTCTCCTAACAGCTGACCAACATTCTTGTTCTATCACTGTTTAACTAACTAATTGATGAATCCACTCAACCACTATTTACTGCTTCTTTACTGCCTACGATGTGCAGGAAGCATTATTGGGGGTGTGCTATGACCCAGTCATGAAGAGTATAGGCTCCGAAGACAGACTACTTGAGTTTGAATCCAGTCTCCATTGCTTAGTGACCTGCCAGATATCTGCTGTACTAGATATTAATGTTTTAGATCCCCAGGCTTTTCAGTTGTAGAGATAAGGAATACTTGCCTCATCTGGGGTGGTTGTGAGATTTAAATAGGATTGTCCATGCAAAGAGCTTGGCACACAAACAACTGCTTGATCAATGGTAGCTATTCTCTTGTAGGAGAAACAAGGTGACTGAAGATGGGATCCTAATTCAGGAAACACGGAATCTGGGAGGGGAGGTAAGGTGTATGTGTTACCATCAGCATTTGGCTAATTATTGATGGAAAAGGAGAGCAAAGGGACTTAGACATTGAGTTTAATAAACTGGGGAGCAGGAACCTGCTTGCTTCACCAGGAAACAACAGCTTTCCACACTTCAGGGGACCACAGCACTGTGCTCCATGGAGGGGATTCACACTCGCTCCTCCCTTCCCCCATCCGGTACCAGATTGTTGGGGCAGGGGCTTAACCATAGGGGCCTGTCAGTCTAACTAAGGGTGTAAACCCATCCAAAGGCCGTGAAAACTTGAGAAGTTGATTGGTCATTTTGAAAAACCTTCTGGTCTTTTCTATGCCCAACTAATATAATCCTAGGGGAACAAAGAAACACACACACACACACTTCCCCCCCGCCCAGGTGACCCACACACACCCTGTGTGCTCCTATGCCCTCTGCCCATAGCCACGTGGCTCTAGCAGTCGCATGGCCCATGGCTGCGCAGACCCCACACTCAGGCTCCAGGAGGGAGCCTGAGCACCACAGCACAGCAATACACTGCAGCTGGAAGCACACGCTAAGCGGGCTGGGTACTTGACTGGACTGGACTTTAAAAGGGAGCAGAAACTGGGCAGTAGCTTTATACTGACCCTATTAAAGACAAGATTAAGCTTTTTCCATGGCGGCATGGATAGAGAGGGGATATTGGAAATTCAGGAGGTGAACCCTCTTAATTTTACATCATCAATAAAGTTTACCATGGAGTCCCATCCTGTCCAGGTCTCAGGAAATTCTTTGCTTCATGATGCCGCAAGAGCTTCTTTTCCACCAATCACATGCACAAATAATTATAACAAATTTTGAAAAGGGTGTGGAGGTAGAAATCATGTGTAATAAAATTTAGAGGAAGAAAAGATTACTTCTAGGTAAGGAAATCGGAGAATACTTCCTGGATAAAATAACATTCAAGTTGATGGATGATATGCATACTATTTAGTATTAAATCTATGAATGGCAACCTTATAAACCAGTACGTACTATTGAAAGTTTAAAATAATGCCAAATAGCCTCAGTCAGTGTGACTCGGTTGGAGCATCATGCATAGACCAAAACATCACAGGTTCGATTCCTGGTCAGGGCACATACCCAGGTTGCAGGTTCAAGCTCCTATCAAGGCACACACACGAGAAGGAAGCCACTCGATATTTCTCTCTCACGTTGACTTTTTCTCTCTCTCTCTCCCTCCTCTCTCTAAAAGCAATGAAATAATGTCTTTGGGTGAGGATGAAAGAATAATAATAAAAATAAATAATATAATACCAAATAGACTCCTGGAGCAAATTCCTAGAATACAGCAGTATGGGGCTGACTATCCACTCAGACACCTATGAGATCTGAATAGGCAATACACGTCCAACCCGCAGTCTAGTTGGAAAGATAAAATTAACACACAAAATGATTTTTATAATTTTATTGTTTTTTCTCCTGTTTTTAAAAGCAATACAAGTTCATGGTAGAAATTACAGAAAATTATGTAGAAGAAAAGCAAAATCATCCCAAGTCTCACTACCCAAGATTAACCATAGTCAAATTTTAATTATAAATTTTAACACCCCTCCCACCCTACGCCCACATCCATAGACAGGCATACTACCCCTCACCTCACACTTACTCATAAAAGGAGGTTCTTGTGCAAGTAGATCATAAATTCTCCCATTTCCTCTTTCCCTTCCTGAGATGTCTGCCTGGAAATGTGATTTGGCTTAAAGCACAGAAAGGGTTTTTTAAGCTACTTCAGTTTCTCAGCGTAGCCATCAATCAACAGACAGCTCTGTAAAGGCTCCTGTTTCTCATGTTGGTGGGCCTCTTGGCCTTGTATTACCATATAATGTGAGGGGAAGAGGAAGTGACTGACCCAACTCTGCACAAAAAATCTTGAGCTATTTTCATTTGGGCAGGGAAAGGTCAGTAATAGTATCTTGTGTATTGGGAAATGGTTTTCTTCCATAATGTAGTTCCAAACTGTACTGTTTGAGAGTTAATTGGGGCTGCCCATGCGTGCATGTGTGTGCATGTGTGTGCACACTTGTGTGTGTGTGTGCTTATGGATGACTAAGAAGAAACACCGCATCTCCCAATTGCAGTGAGATCTTAAAAAGAGCTCACAGCCCACTTTGAAAGGATCTGCTGAAGGGAAAGCCCCCTGTGGTGGTAGTCTAGACCAGAGATCCTAAACTAGGAGTCCCTACAGTGTTGCGCTATACGGTGTTTAAATTGTGAATTAGAATTCAATGTGAAACCATCAGGCGATATCACATAAAATTTTGAATTTCCAACTTCTATTACAAGAAAGAAAAAGAAAGAAAGAAAGAAAAAAAGAGCGAGAAAGGAAGAGAGGGAGGAAGGCTCTGGCAATCCTAGGTTCTGTGTTTCTTTTCTTTAATTAAGGAAATTAGCCATTTGGGAGTCATATTTTTCCAAGCTGGTTATTCATCTTTTTAATTTTGGGTGGGTTTTTTTTTTTGGTGTTTGTTTTTATTTCTATGCTGAAGTTTTAAATTATGTCATCAAATGTATCAATCATTTCTTTTATGGCTTTTGAATTTTATATCTTGCTCAGAAAGATTTCAGTCACCTGATTTTAGTTAACTAGGGTGGACATAACAAAGTACTACCACCTGTGTGGCTTAAACAACAAAAATTTATTTCCTCTTTGTTTTGGAAGCTAGAAGTCCTAGACCAAGGTGCTGGCAGGGTTGGTTTCTTCAGAAGCCTCTGCCCTTGGTTTATAGACAGCTGCCTTCTCCCTGAATCCTCACATGGTCTTGTCTCTGTGTATGTTTGTGTCCTACAGTTATCCCTCACCTATCACGGGAGTTACATGCCAGAGACCCCTGCGATAGGTGAGAATCCGCAAAGGAGCAGCATTATATTTATTTTATTATTTATATATATTTTAAGGCTTTAGAAACCCTTTCCACACTCCTATAAGGCTTTTCCACACTCTTATAAACACTTCATATGCTCTTAAACACTTTCTACACTCTTAAACCTACCTAATTTTAACAACATATAAAATCCTATATGGGCACTGACCAGTGAAGTATACTACAACTTGAATGACGAAGATCATGAATCATGTAGCTGTGCAGTACTGATGGCAATGAAGGTGATGACGATGAGATGAATGTACTGCACAGCCAAGAAGAGCATTACAGCTACTCTGAAGGCACCACTTCATCAGGCGCTTCATCAGGTGGTGCAGTGTCTTCGCCCTGGCCCGTAACTTCTATTTCCGCTAAAGGCGTAGGCGTAACTGATCTCTTCGTCCAAGTGATGCACATAGTTGTGGGGAGTTGCTGGCGCTGCTTTTTCTTCTGAGTGAGAAGGTTTTTATAAACTGACACACCACTCTCAACTGTATTTACGAAGTGCAACGAACAAAGCATCTGGGTGTCCCATTCTTCAGCCACTCGCTGGAGTTCTTTGCCATTCTGACCATGGTTGCAAGACGATCGAGTGTTAGGCCAACCTCCTCCTCTTCTCCAACCTGTAGTTCATCTTGTTCCTCATCCTCTTCTTCACTTGCTGACTTCCTCATCTCCGTCAGGTCTTCGTCTGTCAACGGCTGTGAGTGGACATCCGCAGAGGCAGCTTCTCCATGCAGAGAAAAGTTCTTGAGTCCAAAGCGTCTCTGAAATATGTCAAACCAGCCCCTGCTGGCACTGAATGGGGTTGGTCTGGTGGGAGAAACACTTGACGATCCTGCTTCCGCATCATCGTCCTCGTCTTCATCCTCATCACTGTCATGAATGTCCGTGCTTTCCGCAAAACTATCATAAAGTTACTTGACCTTCATCCGGATGGTGTAGGTATCTAGCGAGATCTTCTTCCTGCAGTCATTTATCCACAGGGCCAATGCAGACCCCATCCTTCCAATGGCCTTATTTTGGGAAGTGAACACCCACTTTGCAGTCTTGTTAAAAGTCATTGTTGCCGTAGACCTAATGTTCTTCTCATCTTTCTTTACGTAGCGAACAGTAGATTCGTTGATTCCGTAATGGCAGCCTACAGCCACATAGCTTTTGCCTTCCTTTAACGTGTGGAGAAGTTCCACCTTTTATTGGATGGTAAGCATATTCCTCTGGTGCTTGGGTTCACTGCCAGAACCCTTAGAAGGCACAGAACATTTGGGTGGTATCTTAGGACTTGAAATAAATTCAAACTTTTACAAAAATTTCATATAAACACAACACCACAGAGCAACACTATGCACAGTGATCAAACATCAATGTGAAGTGGACAAGGAGAGATGCTGAACGTATGGGCACAGTGCAGGAGAGCAAACAGACTGATGCTACGGTCACTGAGCCAATCAGCGCCCAGGATACAGAACACAGTGCTGTGGTTGGTCACCTTCCATTGCATCAGCCAATAGTGTGCCGTGTACAATCTCACGTTGCCAAACTTGCGCAAGCGGTAGTGGCATACTGCATTTCCATTGTGTACAATACAGTATTCATCTGCTGATGAAATACATACTGTATTTTATTTTGATTTAATATTCTTTTAATATGTTTGAATTAACATTTTTATATTTTTTATATTGTTTTAAAATTTTTAGGCAAAAATAACTAAAATCATAAATGTTATATAAATACCTATATACCACAAAATCCTGCGATATAGTAAAAACTCTCTGATACAGAATTGCATATATATTTTTTTAAATATATTTTATTGATTATACTATTACAGTTGTCCCATTTCCCTCCCTTTATTCCCCTCCACCACCACTCCCCCCCATTCCACGCCCTTTAGTTTTTGTCCATAGGTCATACACATAAGTTCTTTGGCTTCTACATTTCCTATACTATTCTTAACCTTCCCCTGTCTGTTTTCTACCTACCATTTATGCTACATATTCTCTGCACCTTTTCCTCCTCTCTCTGCCTGCCACTCCCCTGTTGATATCCCTCCATGCCTTATATAAATCCCTTTAACATTTCATATAATAAAGGCTGGGTGACGATGAACTCCTTGAACCGACCTTATCTGAGAAGCACTTTATCTGCCCTTCCATTCTAAATGATAGCTTTGCTGGATCGAGTATTCTTGGATGTAGGTCCTTGCCTTTCATGACTTGGAATACTTCTCTCCAGCCCCTTCTTGCCGCAAGGTCTCTTTGGAGAAATCAGCTGACAGACTTATGGGACTTCCTTTGTAGGTAACTGTCTCCTTTTCTCTTGCTGCTTCTAAGATTCTCTCCTTATTTTTGATCTTGGGTAATGTAATTATGATGTGCCTTGGTGTGTTCCTCTTTGGGTCCAACTTCTTTGGGAATCTCTGAGCTTCCTGGACTTCCTGAAAGTCTATTACCTTCACTAGTTTGGGGAAGTTCTCCCTCATTATTTGTTCAAATAAGTTTTCAATCCTTTGGTTGTCCTCTTCTCCCTCTGGCACCCCTATGACTCGGATGTTGGGACGTTTGAAGATGTCCTGGAGGTTCCTAAGCCTCTCCTCAGTTTTTTGAATTCTTGTTTCTTCATTCTTTTCTGGTTGGATGTTTTTTTCTTTCTTCTGGTCCACTCCGTTATTTGAGTCCCAGTTTCCTTCTCATTCCTATTGGTTCCCTGCAGATTTTCTCTCCTTTCCTTTATATTATCCATCATTTGTTCAATTAATTGTGACCATCTTTCTTCCAATCCTGTGAGCATCCTGATTACCATAGCTTTGAACTGTGCATCTGATAGGTTGGCTATCTCTTCATCACTTAGTTGTATTTTTTCTGGAGCTTTGATATGTTCTTTCATTTGGGCCATTTTCTTTTTTCTTGGTGTGCCTATTACTTTAAGGGTCAGAGCCTTAGGTGTTCACCAGGGTGGGGTAACCCACATCATGGTGTTGTGACGCTGTCTGTCGGGGCAGGGCCTGAGAGAACAATGGCTTTTGCTCTGTTCTCCGCACTTCCCCAGCTACCCGCAAGCAAGTTTGACCCTTCTCCGCTGGCTCCAGGGTGGGTGGTTGGGCCTGCATAGTTCCAAGTCCCTATGGGTCTCCCCAACGAACTCTCCTGTGAGGCCAGGAGTTCCTCCTGCTGCCGTCTCAACCCCCACAGGTGTTTCCAATCTGTGATTTGAGGCTTTATTTCCATGCGTTGGTGGGCTATGAAGTCTGTTCTGCTCCCCAGCTTTTCCTCCTGGTTTATCTGTGCGAGAATGAGACACTGCCCAGTCCACCAGTCACAGCCCCGGTTTCAGTGCACCACCGCGTCCTGGCCAGGTGCGCCAGCCACGGGCCCTTCGGGCAGCTGGAGCACCACCTGAACTGCTCCACAAACCGCATCTCGCCAAGCGCTCTCCACCTGGCTCCACCCCGCTTACTGGTCTGGGTGAATGTGTCTTCTTTAACTTCTTGGTTGTCGGACTTCCACTCAGTTCAGTTTTCTGTCAGATCTGGCTGTTTTTGTTTTTTAAATTGTTGTTTTTCCTCTTTTGGTTGTGCGAGGAGGCACAGTGCATCTACCTACGCCTCCGTCTTAGCCGGAAGTCTACATATATTTTTTTAAAAACCCATGATACAGTGAAGCCGCAATAAGTGAACCACAATATAGCGAAGGACGACTGTAATCTCTTCTCTCCAGATTAAAGTAGGGCTCACCCAAATTAATTCATTTTAACTTAACTTTTAAAGACCCTATCTCCAAAACAGTCACATTCTGACACTGGGGGTTAAGACTGAATTTTGAAGGAACATAATTTAGCCATAATATCACCCAAAATAATTTTTTAAAACTTTCCCATGTCTTCGTCCATTACTTTTATGGCTTTATTTTTAACATCTAAATATTTGATCCTCTGGAATTTGTTTTGGTATAAGGAGTAAGGTAGGGATCCAATGTTTTTTCTAGATATGAGTTAAATATTTCTAACTCCATTTATTAATAATCTTTTCTCCCGTCTTGAATTCAATCTTTATCTTGTACGCAATTGTTATGTGTATTTGAGTCTATTTGTTTATATTACTTTATACCATTAATCTGTCTATTCCTTTGTCACTATCAAACTTTTAATTATGGTAATTTTATAATATATTTTAATCTCATAGGGCTAATCTTATCCTGTTATTTTCTTTTTCAGAATTTTTTTCTTTTTTAAAATTTTTATTTATTTATTTTTAGAGAAAGGGGAAGGGAGGGAAACAGGGAGAGAAACATCATTTTGCAAGAGAAACATCCATGCTTCTTGCACGCCCCCAACTGGGGGCCTGGTCTGAAATCCAGACAGGTGCCCTGACTGGGAATCGAGCCAGCAACGTTTCAGTTCGCAGGCTGGTGCTTGATCCACTGAATCATACCAGCCAGGGTCAGAATTTCATCACTAGTTTTGCACATTTACTTTTCAGCATTCACTTTGGCATTTCCGTATCTAGTTCTAAAAATATTCTAATAGCATTTTTATTGGGATACAGTCAAAATATATAGATGAATTTAGGAAGACTATACACGCTTAAATTATTGAGACTTTACATGTCTACATTGTTTCTTAGCATCCTTTACTCTTTTATACTGCTTAAATTTTTTTTAAGATTGTATTTATTTTTAGACAGAAGGGAGGGGAGGGAGATAGAGAGGGAGAGAAACATCAATGTGTGGTTGCCTCTCATGTGGCCCCCACTGGGGACCTGGCCTGCAACCCAGGCATGTGCCTGACTGGGAATTAAACCGGCAACCCTTTGGTTTGCAGGCCACACTCAATCCACTGAGTTACACAAGCCAGGGCTATACTGCTTGAATTTTTTTATTGTTAGGAAATTCATTTCCATTCTAAAAATTTAAAAATAAAATAATATAGCAGGCGTAAACAATGATTAGCAGGGATATAAATTGTCTAGAGGAGCCATGTTGGAGCTCTTTCAATTCTAAACCCCACAATTATATCTTCCCTTCTGTCTATGAATAAGTTTTGCTTTCTCACAGTTAGAACAACATAGATCCAACAGCACATTTTGACACTGTATGTTACACTAATGAGAAATGTTAGTTCTCCCCTTTTCTCTGTCTCATTTCTGCAAATTCAAAAGGTCGTCTAGGCTGAGAGAAGCAGACTATAAACTTGGCAGGTTTCCCTCTTAGTCCTCAGCCAAGTCTGTCATTGTCTGACTAAACCGAAAAGGGTCAGGTTTCTAGTGACAAAGCAGCTGCTTCAGGTCCTCTTTCAGGCTCACCAGCAACCAGCTGCTCTTCTCTTGCAAGCTCAAGTGTCTTCCCTGCCCTCCTGAAGAGATAGATACTAGCCCAAGGAGGATCTGCAGCAAACAGTACAAGCACGTCAACTGGATCTTTCTGTCTTTAATGTAGTGAAAAAGTGAATTCACTGTTTTTTAAGGGGGCATTTCTAATGTTTCTTATTCCCAGGTGGAGTGAAACTCTCCTATTTTTTTCTTGCCTTGATTGATTGATTCATTGATGGATTTCACTCATTCATCCTTTCACATTCAGCACGTATGTGAGAGTGATCATCTACAGCGTAAGTCAGACCATATCACTCCTGCTCATAGCCCTCCGTTGACTTTTCACCTCACCCAGAGTAAAAGCCCAAGGCCTTACAGTGGCCGACTTCTGGCTCCACACAATCTAGTCACCAATCCCCAACATCTCGGACCTCATCTCCAACTCTCTCTCTGTCATTACTCTACTCCAGCCACACTGTCTGGAACTATCTTATCTCAGCCACATGGCTCACTCCCTCATTCTCTTCAGTTCTTTATATAAATATCACCATCTTTCTGGTCACCCTACCTAAAATTGTAAGCCCTGGATGCCCCAATTCTATTCCTGGCTTTATTTTTCTTCCTAGAGTTTACCACCATCTAATGTACCGTAGGCTTGGTTTCTTATTTAGTACTTGTCTCTCCCTCTCAGATGTAAGCTCAAAGAGGGCAGGAATTTTTGTCTGTTTGGTTCACTGTTGTATCCCAGAGCCTAGAACGGTGCATGCTATAAAGGCATTCATCAATATTTGCCAAATGAGTGAGCAAATTAATAATCACTCTAGGTTGGATCAAAGACATCCATTCATCTTCCAGCTACCTTTCTTTAAAACCAGAGGCTTTGGACTCTCTAGTTCTGTCTCATAGAGTAAGAGTTTAACTTTCGGGGAGCCATTATATTAAGATTTGGGGACTCCTAGAGGTCATTCCGCTTAATAGAATATTTTTCAAGAAAATTTCCCTATCTGCAGAGAGGATATTAAGATCTCTTCAAAAAGAAAGATAATATACCAAATCTAGCTTTACCTACATTGAAACTTTTTCTTGGTTAATGGGAAAGAATCTCTTCTATCCATGATATATGTATTTATTGTGCATTTATTGTAATTTGATGCATAGCACTACCAAAATAAATTTGTTTCCTAGTCCTCTTCATGTGGAGGGAAGGGTGTGCAAATATTTATTTATTCAACAGATATTTATTGAGTACCAATTAGAGGCAGGATTTATATATAGTACTACAGCCTAATAGAGGTGATAGACACTAAACCAATTAACAAATATATAATTACAAAATGAAAAAAAGCACTATGAAGGTAACAAAGTATGGTGATAAATGATAATGCAGTTAGACCTTGTTGGATACTGGCAGGGAAGGTCTGTCTGAGGAGGTAATATTTAAGCTGAAATTTGAGGATAAGAGGGAACCATGGCATACACAGAGACAGAGACTTTGTGTATTTTCAGAACAGAAAGGAAGACAAGGTGCTGGAGCAAAGTGAACAACAAGAAAAGAGGCACAAGGATGCTGAAGATGTGGAACAGATAAGACTGGATCATGGATTCCCTTGTAGGCCTCGGTAAGGAGTTTTGATTTGTCCCAAGTACACCATGAAGCCACAAGGCATTATTAAGCACGTGAGGACATAATCCAATTTACTCTTTAAAAAGATCAGTCTGGCTCTTCAGAATATGGTAGCCACTAGCTTATTATGGTTATTGAGCACTTGAAATATGGCAAGTCAGAAATGAGGTGCACTCTGTTTTCTTTCCAACTTGGGCTCAGCATAACAGCTCCTGCAAAGAAGGATGGCGAGAAGGGCCGTTCTGCCATCAACGACGTCATGAGCAGAGAATACACCATCAACATTCACAAGCGCATCCATGGAGCGGGTTTCGAGAAGCATGCCCCTTGGGCACTCAAAGAGATCCAGACATTTGCTAGGAAGGAAATGGGAGCTCCATATGTACACATTGACGCCTGGCTCAACAAAGCTGTGTGGGTCAAAGGAACAAGGAATGTCCCATACTGTGTCTGGGTGCAGTTGTCCAGAAAACGTAATAAGGATGAACATTCACCAAAGAAGCATGTTGGTCACCTACATACCTGTCACCACTTTCAAAAATCTACAAATAGTTAATGTGGATGAGAACTAACTGCTGATTGTCGAATGAAGTTATAAAACACACAAAAAACAATTGTGGTGCACTTTAAGTGTAAAATACACATGATTTGGTATATGTAAAACTGCACATTTAAAATTACATTACAATGTAAAATATCTCATTAATCTTACATTGATGACATGTTGAAGTAATATTTTGAATATATACATTAATAACACATTATAATTAATTTTACCTGTTTCTTTTCAATTTAATGTAGCTATTAGAAAACTTAAGATTGCATCTGTGGTCGCATTGCATTTCTATGGGACAGTGCTTCTCTGGCTGTTAGGAAAAACGGGGGCAGCGGAGGCAGGGATGCGGCTGTTGCTGGAATTTAGAAATGATGGGCCAATTGGAACACAGTGTGATCATGGGGAATGGAGAAAAGAAAATACCTTTGAGACATGGTTTTTGGTTGGGGGTTCTATAGAATTTCCTGGTGAATCAAGGATGATTTCCCCATTTCTGACCATACCAACAGGTTGTATGATGATGCTGCGTACTGAGAGGGGTAAAACTAGGAAGAATAGGCTTTGGGGTGGTAAGGGAACCCCAAGTCCTATTTTGGGCATTTTAAGTTTGAGATACCTGTGAGACAGCCCAGTGGAGGTGCCAAGCTGGCAGATAGTGATCTGAGACTGGTGCTCAGAGGAGAGGTTTGGACTAGACTAGAGAGAAAATTCTGAGTTCTCTGCCCATAAAGGTACATGGGGTTAGGTAGCCTAGATAGAGAAGAGAAGACAGCCTGAGGACTGAGCCTGGGTGGATCGATCAATTCATACGCTATAAAGACTGTCTGAGTGTGAGTAGAAGACAAGGGCCTGTGAAGGAGAGCAAAAGAAACAGAGGCCTAAGAGGAGAACACAGAGATCGCGGTGTCCCTGAGAGGAGCCTGAAGAAAGAGGGATCTCACTGTGGCAAATGCTGCCGAGAGATCAAACGGGCAAGCACAGAAGCGTGTTCATAGGTTCAAGCAACAGGGAGCCCTATACTGAAAGCATTACGAAGCCGTTTTCAGTGGAGAGGTGGAAACGACACAAGGTGGTAGGTGGGGGGTGCAGTAGTAGTCTGTGACCACTTAACTCTTGCAGAAGTTTGGCCCTGAAAGAAAGCAAGACAAGGAAGGCACCTAGAGAGAGATGGAGAGTCAAATGGGAGGCAGGAGTGGAGGAATGAAAAGAGATGGAGTGAGATTAATGACCCAGGACAGGGAAGGGACAACCAGAGGACCAAAGTCCTTCAGTTCAAGAGGCTGTGCGAGCTGGGACCCTGGTGCAGCAAGAGAAGGCTTTCCTCCAAAGCTGATGAAGCGGAAGCCTCAGGGCTCCTCACTGGCACTGGCCCCTTCAAGACTACTTTTCATCTGTCATTTTGCTTTTTTTTTTTTCCTACAGAGGACCCTCAGCCAGAGGGCTCCGGGACCTGCCACTCTCAGTTTTGCCCTGGCATGGAGGGACTGACGTTTGATAGGAGACAAGATGACCCTGTGGCCCTGTGTTTATCAAACTTCAGTGATGACAGTAAAATAAAACAATGAAAAAAATCTCAAGACCCTCCAAAATTTATCAGAGGAACTTCTGGAATCTGTGTCACTAGCTTGAGGATCACTGTTCATCTTGGGACACACACCTGATTGGGAACCGGGCCTGAGACTGTGTCTATTTCACCTGCTCTGTGAACGGGGTTGGCCTCGTGGTTGCGCACCCTGCGCAGTAGCACAGGACTCCATGCTTATAAAGAAAGACCCATGCTTGGGTTAAAACTCCACTGTCACTGCCTTGAAATTCCTTGTAATATTTGAACAAGAGCCACATTTCCATTTTGTCCTGGGTCCTGCAAATTACATACCTGGTCCTGCTCAAGTGTTATGCTTGATTTTTTAAAAATTGAGATATAATTTACATACCATAAATACTTCAGCCACTTACAAACCCCAGTTTTGCTCTGTCATGGAGGGACTGACTTGTAATTAAGGGTTAAGAGTTAGTAATCAGAGCCTCAGTTTCCTCATCTTTATATAACCATAATAATAAATCTTACCTCTTAGGCAGGCGGCATGACAATGAATACAAAGTTCTGCAAGATCCTCCAAAGAGGTGATTCTTCTCATTAGGAGAGCTCTCATACTCGTTTTGCAGACCACTGCCTAGCATGCTTACATTTCTTGCAGATGCTGCAGAGGCTCTATTCATAAGCCACACCAATATGATTTTTTTCCTTTTCACATCAACAACCTTTTCCAAATGAGCCTTAAATACACTGACCGCATCACCGTCTTTTCCCTAGCTATCTTTGTTTGGTAGGATTTGGGTCCATCAGTGACTGACCTATGTAGAAGATATAGCAGATGCAAATCCGAGACTCAATTGAGCAAAGTTAGTGCTTTTGGTCCCCTACTTCTTACGAGGGTAACTAAGACAACAGCTCAGCGAGTCAGCAAGAAAAAAAAAAAGAGAGGCAGGTCTGTTTCTAACATTTTCAGGGCCCAACACTCAAATACAGACAAAGAAACTATTGATAATTTATGTCAACAAATGGTTAAAACCTTGTATTCTTCTACCTTGGTAAATATATTTTCATGACATTGGATAGATTTAAATTTAGCATGTTTGGACTCTTGGAGTTCTTGCTGGAACCTAATAGTGTGAGGTGAGCCAGCCTCCAGTCTTCTCCATATTTCTTCCCATTCCTGACTCACAAAGCTTTGGGAGGGGGGAATGATACAGCAGTAGCCACCAAGGGACTAAAGGCAGAGATCTTACCCTTGAGCTGAGTTGGGCTTGTGAGAGCATCCTAGTTTTTATTATTATAGGGGTTCATTTCTCAGTATTGGAAAAGATGCAGAAATGCTGGGGTCAAGTGAAGAAAAAGCTCAGGTTGCATGCCCTAACTTCTGTTTTACACATCATTGGGTTCAGCCTCACATGCTTGTTGAGGTCCTCTCTCAGGAATGGCTGCTCAGCAGGACTGGGCCTCTTCCGGTGGGCCTGACAAGACCAATGGAAAGGTGCAAGTGAAGAAGGAAAGGCACGGCAGGAAGTTTTGAATAATAGGTCCTGAGGTACTATATTTTCCAATCATTCTATGTGCTCTATGTTCCTTTATAAGAACGGATTAGGTGCTTCCAATCCGAACATGAGGAATAGGTTGGTGAGCCCAGAATTTCCAGAAGTTGCGGTGAAGAGAGAAGTCGTGGACACTGCTGTGACAGAGGGATGTCTAGACTCTGAGGGCATCTCCAGAGCTCCCACCCTAACAAGAATAAACTTTAGCCTGATGTTGGGCTACCACCAGCAGGATAGTAAACAATTTAGCCAAGCTCCTGAGAGCTGCTTTGCTTTCTAGTACTGGTGTTGAAGAGATCACGAGAAGCAAAGAGAGCTGCCAGGCGACATTGCACTGCCAGGTGGTAAGAATCTTTCTGAGAATAAAGTCAAGACAGAATAAAATGAAGCCAACAGACTCAGGGAGACAGCAAGTGTGAAGAAATAATCCGATGACCATGGACCTAGCCTTGCTGAAGCTTAGTAACTGAACACTTTTAACCAATAAATTCCTCCTTTATTCTTTTTTTATTAGTTAAAGTTGGTTTTCTGTCACTTGCAAATGAAAGAGTGCCCATTAACCCCTGGGGTAAGGCTCCATATACATGATTGGAGAGTTGAGCGCCAGTTGAATAGTACAGGGGAAATCCTTCAAATCAGCGCCAGTCTGTGAGTGTGGTATAGATTGGATACCACGCTTTGAATAGGAACTGATAAACATTCTCTGAGAATCTGTATAAACCCTTGACCAGAAGGATTAGGTAAGCTATTCCTTCTAATTCCACTCCATCTGGCACCCTGTCTATTCCCCACAGCACATACAAACCAACAGTTGCCTGAATTTCTCCAGTGTGGAAAGTAAGGAAAGCAAAAAAAGGCATATATATATCCACCAACCAGCTGACAGTAAGATTGTTTTTGTAACTGACTCCCAGGATAAAGGGAATATTGTCTTAATTACGTGATCACACACAAATACTTAGCAAGTTCCTACTAGGTGTAAGGCATTAGGATAAACACTGTCGCAGATGCAAGAAAGTAGAAAACATTGGTCCTTCCTCCAAGAAGATTATAAAGTTAACTGGGAGATAAAACTTACATAGTGTGTATAGAAAGTTTTTAAAAAATACAAGTGTTGGGGTTATCATTCGATTCAGCAATTCCATTTTTTGGTAATTATTTATCTTATATAGATACATACCTAAGATAAAAGAAAACAAATGTCCACACAAAAATTGTATGTGAATGTTCACAGCAGTACTATTCACAATAGTCAAAAGGTGGAAACAGCCCTAGTTGGTGTGGCTCAGTGGACTGAGTGCCAGTCTGTGAACCAAAGGGTTGCCAGTTCAATTCCCAATTGGTGCACATGCCTGGGTTGCAGGCCAGGTCCCCAACAGGAGGTACATTAGAGGCAACCACACGTTGATGTTTCTCTCTTTCTCTTTCTCCCTCCCTTTCCCTCTTTCTAGAAATAAATAAATAAATAATTTTTTTTTAATGGAAACAGCCCTGGCTGGTGTAGTTCAGTGGATTGGGCATGGGCTGCAAACCAAAGGGTCACCAGTTCGATTCCTAGTCAGGGCACATGCCTGGGTTGCAGGCCAGGTCCCCAGTGGGGGCCACGTGAGAGGCAACCACACATTGATGTTTCTCTCCCTCTCTTTCTTCCTTCCTTCCCCTTTCTGTAAAACTAAATAAATATAATCATAAAAAGAAAAAAGTGCAAACAACCCAAATGTTCATCAGCTGTGGAATAGATAAGAAAAGTGGTATAATATATTCATACAATGGAATATTATTCAGCCATAAAAATGAATTAAGTATTATAGTACAATAATAAATATAAATTTGGTCTTTGTCCTTGGTTTCTGGCACAGAGTTTTAGCTAAAACCCTTAGAATTTCCTAAGTAATAGTGGTGATAAGAGACACTTTTGTTATTCATAACAAGCCTTTTGCAACCGCACCTGGGTTTATGCTAATTGATTGACTCTTGGTGGGCCCCTAGATAGCTTCAGTTTGGGAACTGGTTGCAAGGACGAGCAAACCAAGATTAGAGAGTTGGAGCTTTTAGCCCCATTTCCAACATCCAGGGAGGGAAGAGGACTAGAGATGTGATCCAATCACCAATGGCTAATGATTTGATCAGTCTTGCCCAGGTAATGAAACCCCCATAAAAGCCATTAAACAATGAGGTTCAGAGAGCTTCTGAGTTCCTTTAATATTAAATGTCCAGAATAGACCAGACTTGACAGAGACAAAAAGTAGATTAGTAGTTGCCAGGGACTCGTAGGAGGGGAGAATTGGGAATGACTGTTAATGAATGTGGGTTTTTGTTTGGAGTGATGAAAATGTTTGGGAATTTGATAAGGCGATGATTGCACAATTTTGTAAGTATACCAAAAACCACTGAATTGTTCACTTTAAAAGCAAATAAACTTTATTTTAGAAGCAAAGGAAAGGAGTGTGGCAGTTATATATAAGAAGTTGTCACATGAGCTCTCCTTGCATAGAGCAATACATTGTGAAGGAGGCAATAGAATGATAAATAGGAGCAATTTTAGCTTCTAGTCAACTGATGGTGACTTCAAAATTGTTAATTACATAACGGTGGTTATTTTCAGCCTATTGCCTTGCTTAGCTTAATAAAGAGACCAAATATTACTTTTTAAAAAAATCCTCACCCAAACATATGTTTACTGATTTTAGAGAGAGTGGAGGTCGGAGGGAGAGAGAGAGATGTGAGAGAGAAGCACTGATCAGTTGCCTCCCCTACATGCCCTGCTCAGGGATCAAACCCACAAACTTTTGGTGTATGGGATGATGTTCCAGCCAACTGAGCCACCTGGCCAGGGTCCAAGTATTTCTATCTTAATCACATAGCAAAATCCTTGCTGATTCCCAGCATTTCTTTCTTCTCAGCTTTACATTAAGAAATCAGTTGTTATTATTTTCTAATTTTTAAAATTTTTATTCTCACCTGAGGGCATTTTTTTTTTCATTGCTTTTAAGAGAGAGAGGAAGGGAGAGAGAGATACATTGATGTTAGAGAGAACCATTGATTGGTTGCCTCCCATATGCACCCTGACTGGGGATCAAACCCACAACCTAAGTATGTGCCCTGACCAGGAACCTTTGGTTATGGGTTGACACTCCAACAAACTGAGCCATACTGGCCAGGGCAGGAATTCCTTTGTTATTTTTGACTTAAAAGACTATAAGAAATATCAAAAGACTAAGGTTGTATTAGCCGGTATTCTTCCTGGAAAGCAAGGATTGAGACCAAGTCTTAAATAAAAGTATTGGAGTGAGGATCAGTAATCTTGTGGAACTGGGGAGAGTAAAACTGGAAAAGAGGGTCAGCAATCCCACAAAAGTATATTCTATAACGGTTGTTGTAGGATACTGAGTCTCTGTGTCTCAAAATAAGAATTTTGGGGGAGCTTTGTTGAATGGTCTCACAATTATCTACCTTGGAGGAGGAAGAATTGGTTCCTGATCCTATTGGTCAAGGTTTGCCCTGTGGGGCATCAGCTCCCTTGCACATCTAGGTTATGTGGATTTTGCCGGTATTCCTCACCTCAGTCTCTGAGTTCTGCAGTAGAATACAAGAATTATGACCCAAATAATTTTGTTGGTCCTCCATGGAACTTATTCTGTTGGTTCCCCTGGTTCTCAGACCTTTGGATTTGGACTGGAACTATGCCACCAGCTTTCTTGGGCCTCCATTTTGCAGATGGCAGATTGTGAGGCATCTCATCTTCCTTCATCATACACCCTTTTGGATGGCACTTCCTAGAGGACACTGAATGCATGTAAAATCATGCCTAACATGAATTGTTAACATGGATTTATGAGTGTAATAATGAGCTGTCCAGTGACAGAGAGATCATAGGATCCTCTTCCTCAGTTTCTTAGATTACTCCTTCTGGGGACAGCTAGCTGTCACGTTATGAGGACACTCAAGCAGCCCTGTAAAGAAGAAACTGCAGAGAAGATTTTACGCCTCCTGCCAACAGCCAGCACCAATTTGCCAGCTGTGGAGAAGGTGCGGTCTAGGAAGTGGGCTCCCACCGAACACTAACTATGCCAGCACCATGATGTTGGACTTCCCAGCCTCCAGGACTGTGAAAAATGAATTTCTGTTTACAAGATAAAAAAAGTTGGGGTTTTTTTTGGCTGGAGTAAAAGGTGGGCCAGTTAATAATTTTAAAAATACTATAACATCTTAAATTTACACAATGTTAATGTAAAATATATTTTAATTTTAAAAATTCATGCAAAATAAAAAAATTACAGACAATAAATGCTAACAGATCAAGACAAGATGAACTCATTTCAGGCTGAGAAAAAGTAGAGCATCATAAAAAGGGAGAAATTTAGATTCATAATATAAACATAGCTCTACTATTAGTAACCTAATTCTGTTACTATATTTACTTAATATAATGTATTTTACTTTAATATTGCTTATTATTTAAGTAATTTCCCACTTTTCTTACCATAGCAGGGAACCTAAAAACATGTAAACATAAAAGAAACTAAGACCAGGAAAGGACAGTCTTTTCAACAAATGGTGCTAGGGAAAGCAGGTATACACACGCAGAAGAACAAAGTTGGACCTTACACCATATACAAAAACTAACTCAAAATGGAGTAAAGACCTAAACCTAATTGCTAAAACTATAAAGCTCTTAGAGAAAACATAGGTGACATTTTCATGACTTTGGATTTGGCAACAATTTCTCACATCCGAGACCAAAAGCACAGGCAACAAAAGAAAAGTAAGTAAATTGGACTTCATCAAAATGTTCAAAATTTGTACATCAAAGAACACTATCAAGAGAGTGAAAAGACAGCCCAAAGAATGGGAGGAAATACTTGCAAATCATATATCTGACAAGGGATTTGTATCCAAAATATATAAAAAATTCCTACAATTCAACAACAAAAAAAAACACACTACCCAACACAAAAGGGCAAAAGGCTTGAATAGGTATTTCTCCAAAGCAGACATACAGATAAAGCAGATACACAGATGGCTAGTAAACACATCAAAAGATCATTAACATCACTAGTCATTAAATAAATACAAATAAAAACTACATGACACTTCACACCCATTAGGATGTTTATTATATTAAAACAGAAAAGAAAAAAGGAACAAAAAACTAGCCCTGGCCCGTCACTCGGTTGGAGCGTTGTCTTTACACACCACGGCTGCGAGTCTGATCCCCAGTCAGGGAACATACAAGAAACAGCCAATGAATGCACAAATCAGTGGCACAACAAACTGATGTCACTCTATTTCTCTTTCTGTCTAAAAATCAATAAATTAAAAAGAAAATTAAGTGTAACAAATGCTGATAAGAATGTGGAGAAACTATAATCCTTGTACATTGTTGATGGGAAGGTAAAATAGTGTAGCCGCTATGGAAAAGAGCTTGGTGGTTCCTCAAAAGCTAAAGTTAGAATTACCATATGATCCAGCAATTCCACTTCTGGTTATAACACTAAAAGGAATTGAAAGCAGAAACTCAAACAGATATTATACACCCATTTTCATAACAGAATTATTTACAGTAGTCAAAAGATAGAAATAACCACGTTTGACAGATGAATTGAAAAACAAAATTGTTATATACATACAATGAATATAACAAATACAAGGAAATATTATTTGGCTTTAAAAAGGAAGGAAATTCTGACACATGCTGTAAGAATGAAACTTGAAGACATTGTACTATTTGAACTAAACCAGACACAAAGGATGAATATTATATGATACCACTTACATGAGGTACTGAGAATATGCAAATTCATAGAGACAGGAAGTAGATCAAGCGGTTACCAAGGTCTGGGGAGGGAGGAATGTGGCGTTACTGTTTAATGAGTACAGAGTGTCTGTTTGGGGTCACAAAAAAGCTTTGGAAATAGATACTGGTGATGGCCACACAACATTGTGAATGTAAGTAATGTCACTAAATTACATACTTAAAAATGGTTAGCCCCAGCTGGGTAGTTCAGTTGGTTGGAGCTTTGTCTTGATACACCAAGGTTGTTGGTTTGATCCCCAGTGAGGGCAGATACCAACGAGAATCAACCACTGAATGCATAAAATAAGTACAACAACAAATCGACATTTCCCTCTCTCTCCCTTTAAAATCAATAAATGTTTAAAATAGCCCTGGCTGTTGTGGCTCAGTTGGTTGGAGGGTCGTTCCATACACCAAAAGGTTGGGGGTTGATTCCAGGTCAGGGCACGGGCCTAGGTTGCAGGTTTGATTCCTGATGGTGCATATGGGAGGCAACCAATCAATGTTTCTCTCTCACACTGATGTTTCTCTCTCTCTGTCCTCCCCCTTTCCTCTTTCTCTCTAAAATCAGTAAACATATTTTTAAAATAAAGTGGTAAATTTTATGTTTTGTGTATTTTATCATAATAGAAAAAGTACCAAGCCATGACTGGTGTGGCTCAGTGGACTGAGTGTCAATCTGTGAACTGAAAGGCCAGTTCAGATCCCAGTCAGGACGCATGCCTGGGCTGTGGGCGGGGTCCCCAGTTGGGGCCATGCAAGAGACAACTGGTCAATATTTCTCTCCTTCTCTTTCTCCCTGTCTTCCCCTGTGTCTAAACTGGTAATGCTTTCAGAAAAATAATTTCAGTTTGGGCAGTTGGCTAGGATTACTTGGAAATTGAATCCCTACAAGGTTTAGCTTTCCTCTGACTTATTTACTTGGCTACTCTTTCGTTGTCATGAGCCAAGGCGAAGGCTAGACCACCACCTGGCACCCAAGAATTCAAGAGAGACTTTTTTTAATCCTCACCTGAGGATATTACTATTATTATTATTATTACTACTACTACTATTGATTTTAGAGAGAGAGGAAGGGGGGAAAGGGAAAGAGAGAGAAACATGGATTGGCTACCTCCTGCATGTTCCTGAACCAGGGACTGAACTTGCAACCTAGGTATGTACCGTGACCCGGAATTAAACACACAACCTTTTGGTGCAGAGGACGATGATCCAACCAACTGAGCCGCCCAGCCAGGGCTCAAGAGAGACTTTGATGCACTATCACAGTGTCTCTTCGGCTTCTGCTGGAATCCTCAGTCTGATACTTTACTAATAATACTGTTGTGTCATCTTTTTTAAAAAATGTCAGTCTGTGAGCCCTCCTAGGCAGGGCTTCAAGAACCGTTTTTCTGGTTCTTCCTGTTTAGCACCTACTATTGTGATTGCCCTCTGAGATTCACAACAAATAGTTTTTCCTTCCAGTTTCCTTTGCCTGTGGCATACAACCAGCTCCAGCTAGTTTGCAGCTATGAACCCACACACTCGTTCCACTCTTCCGCATTCTGCCTTCAGATTATCTTTGCAGGACACAAGAAGTGCCTGTCCCGGCAGCCACCACATGGAAAGGCTTGTGGTGAGCACTCCTGCATTTGGCACTATTTCCCTGAGAATTTCCAGCTTGTACTTTTCCATGTTTCTTCAAGGCTATGTCTTTCTCTGGTTGCATCTTGCGGGAAAGAATTTACTTCTGTCCTTTACAGGCTTACACTGGGCAGGACCTCAGATCTACAACGATTTTCAGAGAATTGTGTACACAGAAAAAAAGTTTGAGAAATGTTCTCTTAAATGCTGCTGCCTTGCCACATAAAAGTTTTTTTAATTGCTCTAAAATACACTAAACATAAAGTTTACCATATAAACCATTTTTAAGTGTGTAGTTCAGTAATGTTGAGTACCTCTGTGGTGCAATCAATCTTCAGAACTTTTTATCTCGTAAAACTGAAACTCCTTACCCACTAAACAGCAACTTGCCTTGCCTCCTCCCCCAAGCCCTTGTCAAGCACCAGTCTGTCTTGAGTCTCTATGAATTTGACTACTCTAGGTGCCTCATATTTGTCTTTTTGTGACTGGCTTATTTCACCTACCATAATACTTCCAAGATTCATCCATGTTGTAGCACGTGCAAGAATTTCCTTCCCACCCTTGTCAGTGTGGCTCAGGTGGTTGGGCATGGATGTGGGATCACAAAGCAAAAGTTTGCTGGTTTGATTCCTGGTCAGGGCACATGCCCAGGTTTTGGGTCTGGTTCCCTTGTTGGGGCTCATGCAAAGGCAACCGATCAATGCTTCTCTCTCACATCGATTTTTCTCTCCCTCTCTTTCTCCCTCCCTTTCCCTCTCCCTAAAAATAAATAAATAAGATCTTTTAGAAAAAGAATTTCCCTCCTTTGGAAATATTCCAAATAATATTCCACAATATTCCACTGTATGTCTACCCTGTATTTTGTGCATCCATTCATCCTTCCTTCCACTTCTTGGTTATTGTGAATAATGATGCTCTGAATGTGAGTATGTAAATATCTCTTAGAGACCCTGTTTCCCTTCCTTTAGATATATATGCCCAGAAGTGAGATCACTGGATCATGTGGTAATTCTACTTATAATTTTTTAAGGAATTCCCATACTGTTCCATAAAAGTTTTAGAGGATAACAGAATCATCCAAAAATGATCAATAGAAGAACTAAATTAAAGTGATTCAAGATGATAAGTCTAGCATCTTTAAACTTTATCATCAATATTTTCTTGGTTCTTGGGTTTTCCATACACCTGTGTCTTTCTTTTCATTTTAGCTATACAGTGAAGATTTTATTTATTTGTTTGTTTATTTATTTATTTTTGGGTGCTCAAGGCTTCTGGTAATGGTCTCAGTTCATCAGAGAGTGCCTTTGGGATCACCAGCTAAGGAGGAATGGGAGGGAAAGCAGAACTGAGTAAGAAGGAGAAGTTGAGATGTCATTCAGGCCTCATCCAACCCCAATTTTAGCTCTGGAACTAAAATTGGTCATCCAGTCATTCCATGTCTTTATGCCCTCTTGGACATTGGATATGGGCTCCTTAGGAAAAACAGGACCTTGAGCTTAGGGGTTCATCACAGCTGAGACTATACACAAACGATGAGGATAAGCACATGAAGGGAACAAAAGTTTTGCTGCCCCGAAGCTGCCCTTATGGGGAGCTGTTTATTAAGAAACAAGACTCAGGAAAAAAAAACTTTGACCCTCCCTCCTTTCCTGCCCGAGAGATTCAGACAGAAAAAGCTGCTTCAGGAAGATCTTGGGATGTTCACCTTAGCCTAGTTTTCATTAAATGTAGTAAAGAAGAGGACTTCCATACCCTCTGTGTCCTGTTTTCTGAGTCACCTGGCAAGAATTTTCCCTCTTTTTCAACTACCTGTAAATCGCCCATTTTCACTTCTGAAATCTAATACCCCATTGTGCCCCCCTTTTCTCCTTTGTCTAAAAATATCTTATATACCCAATGCTGCCTCAGTGTCTTTGAAATTTTTAAGCCTATGTGAATTCCCCACGTGCAGGTATTAAAATTTTGATTTGTCTTTGTTAACCTGATTATTAGCCCAGACATAAGAACTCAGAAAGTGGGAGGAAAAGTGGTAATATTTTTTAGGCCCCAGACACATCATTCCATCACATCGTGGCTAAACACAAAGCCAATGTGATGTAGGAGGAAACATCAGAGAGTAAACTCATGAGCATAAACTGAGGAAACAGGAACTCCCAGCCCCTTCCATATGGGCCATTAAATGTCACAGAGGAAACAACTGTAACTGCTAGCAGTGGAATGAACTGTCAATAGCACACAAAATTCGCCTTGATTCTGTGTCAGACTGAAGACTGTAACAATGTGCATAAAAACCACAGACTTTTCCCGTAAGAACAAAAAAATAAACAACAAACAAAATGAGAGTACCTTCATAAGCTTAACTGGCAATGATCTTGAATTGTTCTGACACAATGTGAGTCCTGCCACTGTCCCATCCATGTGAGTGGGGCCTCTCCTCCCCAGACCTTTTAGTTCTGCTATGCTTATGCTGAGGACTGTAGCATTCCATAGAGAAAATCCTACCCAAACCTGTGAGAAGGAAGTTCTCTTTCTCTTTGTCCAGTACGGCCTGAGTTCCACGCCATATTTGTGTCCTTAGTGTGTGTGTGGTTCTGCATTGTATTGGGTACTGTATTTCTCTTCTGGCTTCCCAGCGTGACAGCACATCTTTGAAAGTCGCTAATCTGAGAAACTCAGAACCAAGGGAGAGGAGCAGGAACTGAACCCTGAGTCAGAGTCCCATCTTAAGCCACTGTGCTGACAATAGAAGTATTATGCTCATCAGTAGGACCCATTGTTCTCTGGTTACAACAGGAGTGAGATAAACAGCAACTGTGAGGCCCCTGCCCTTCTTCCTCCGAGGCCTAGGTACTGACCGTGAGAAGCCTGGCATTAGTACAGAGGTTCTGACAGTTCTCAAAAGACAGAGTTGATGGAGATAGGAGCATAAAAGTCACTCTTTAAACACAAAATATCTACAAGGAAATAGTAGGAGAAGGTTGAGATGTTACAATAACTATTATCACTAATAGTTCTCTATATTCTGCATATTAAATAACTAGAGAAACAATATAGTTTTGCATAACATTTATATATATATATATATATATATATATATATATATATATATATTTGCATCTGTCAAGCCTTATGTAGTCTTTGAGTCAATTTTCAAGTTTTTCTGCTTTTATTCTTATCTTGATTTTTGTGGTACTTTCCTGCACCATACCCCATCAGATTCCTTAGAGTGTATAGTCTGTTCTCATTGTTCATAGCAGCTACATTCTGTGGTGTCGCTGCACACACCGAATTAGTGAACGCTGAACCATTGCTCCTAAGGGAAATACAGGGTTAGGTTCCTACAACTCTGGTCACAACATTTTCATTGGCTGATCATGTCTCTGTTTGAAGACATCTTATTTAGTACATATTGTTGATTCACTAACATTGAATTTATAGCCGACAGCCCTGTAACTCAGGCCTGGACAAAGCTTGTCCAACACACGTATCTTCTCCGTGAGGCAGATCATAGCCTTCTCGCACTTAGGACCTTAGACAGCACTTCATTCAGCACTGTGCTTGAAGGCCTTTTGAAACAGCAAAATTACCAAGAAAAAGCACAAAACTGTGAAAAACAGGGCATTAACTGGACCTTGAACGGGGTGTTTCAGAAAGAGATCTGAAACAAGAAGGTGGAGTGTCCCCTTAGTTGACCTCAGCTGAGAACATGCATGTGCTTTAGGCAACTCAAATGTTTCACAGTTCTGAACATGGCTACATATGACTTCAAAAGCCCTGCTAGGATTAATTTTGGGCTTACAAATAAATTTCAGTAAGTAGACAAATCACAGGTACAGAATCCTATAACAGTACACATTTACAAATCAAAATGTTTTGTTGGTGAAATCTTGCCATGAAACCAGAAATCAAGCAAATGTGGTTCTATCAGCTTTCAGAATAAGGAGAATTCAGAATAAGGAGAATTCAGAATAAGGACACTTGGGGATGTGCTAGCCTTCCTATACAAATGTGGCACTGCCACATTCCTTAACTCCACTCTCTTTAGAACATGTGTTTGGAGAAGCTTTTCTATTATTTGACATGTATTAGCTCTAAGCCAGTGATTCTCAAAGAATGGAGCTGGATGGAATGGTAGCATCTGTATCACCTGGGAACTTGGTAGAAATGTAGATTCTTGAGCCCCACTCAAGATCTACTGGCTCAGAATCTCTGGGGGTGTACTCCAGCAATCTAGATTTTAAAAGCCCTGCAGGAGATTCTGCTGCACTGTACTCTCCTCAAGTTTGAGAACTCTGCTCTAAGCCATGAAACTCATCTGATCTCCCTGGTGGCTAATGACCTAGAGTAATCCTGATTCATTGTCCTTTGGTGTGAACCCAGAGCTTGGTTGAACGGAGACCAAATCACACTTCTCCCTTTTATTTTTATTTTTTAGATTTTATTTATTTACTTCTTAGACAGAGGGGAAGGTAAGAAGAAAGAGAGGGAGAGAAAGATCAATGTGTGAGAGATACATCAATTGGTTGCCTGGAAACCTGGCCTGTAACCCTGCCCTGACTGGGAGTCAAACCTGCGACCTTTTGGTTCACAGGCTGGCACTCAATCCATTGACCCACTCCAGCCAGGACCCACTTCTCCCTTTTATAATAGGAAGACTTTAAGTTACTTAAATACTCTGACCTTCCAGTTGCCTCATCTGTAAAGATGTTAATAAGAAATAGTAGATAAGAAAGTGCTTAGGACACAAAGGCCCTCAATAAACTTTAGCATTCTTTTATTTTTCTCCCTTTCATCACTCAATCCTGAATAAAACATGAGGATGAAGAAAAAAAAAATCCCAAGGAGACAGTTTTCTTTTTTTAGAATAGAATAGAGCTTGGGGGTTTTAGCTCAGAGAAAACAATTATTATTTTCATCATTCATTCTCTCTCTCTCTCTCTCTCTCTCTCTCTCTCTCTCTCTCTCTCTCTCTCAGGAAAGCTAGTAAGCTAGTACTCTGGTCTCAGTGTGGCTATAGAGGAAAAACACACCAAAGCTCTTCAAAGAGAAGTCAGACTATTTCACTCAATTCCTTTACCTTAATATACAATTGAAAGTAGTCCTCTGGACTCATTACATTTTTCCTATTTCTCTTCTATCTTCTACTTCCACCCAGAAACTTCTCATTCTGCTCTTCTTTCAGCCTAAGGAACTAAGAATTCCTTTCAGTTTCCTTGCTAGGATGTTTCAAGACCTTACTTTGAGAGATAGGTGAATACAAGCTACTGTCAGCCACCCCTCCAACTTCCCCCAGATAAAAATGAGGGGGATTTTAGGTCTCAACTTGCCAGCCCTTCATCTTGAGTCATGCTGTCACTAAAATCAAAATAGAGCCCAGCAAGTTGTGTTCAGAGTCTGTAATTCTGCATGCTGGAAGGATCGTTGTCTTTAAAATCACCTTTTTTGGTCCCTTTGTAGGATTGGAGTTCACCTTCTTTGGCTGCCTACAACGACACTGTCTTCTCACACTTAAAGTCTGCTGGAGTCATCTTGCGGAACTGCTATTGCTGCCAATGTCTAAAATGGTTTGTCCCAATTTTGATTCCTTTCCCTGATCATTGGTAGCATTCAGTAGGTTAACCAACATTTACAACAAGGGAGAGAGGGTTGCAATCTTGGAATTTTAATGGTAAAAACCAAAGAGAATTTAATGGTGAAAACCATATGCCCTCTTCTAAGCTAGGGAAATTCCTTAATACAAGTTTCAAGATACCTCACTAGCCTCCCTCATTCTAACCCACTTTAATTTTTTTAATACTTCAACTCAGACTCTGGTTCAGCGGGACAAACCTGATTGCCATTTCTTTCCCTATGTAATTTTCTTGTCTGAACAACAGAGCTGGAAAAGCTGAGACCCAGAGAAGAGAAACTATTTATCCAGATTACATTTTGGTTAGGGTTTTCTCCAGCATCATACTTCTCATTTCTAATCCTAAGCCGCTATTATCTTAGGCTTTCCCTCTCACCCCAACTTTGCTTTCCCCTTTCTACCAAAGCCTGTCCTCAAACCTTTCAAATCTTTCTTGAAAATTTTTCTCCTCTAAGAAACCAGACCTTTCTGATTCTCATCTGGCTCTCATCATCCCCTTTACTCTAAGATCCTATTTCTCTCTTAGGCATAGAATCATATGCTATAGGGTCATAGAAATTTCTGACTTAGAAGATCACCCCAATTTTTGTAGTAAAAGACCCCAGCTAGCTAAGTCATTAGTCTGAGATCACAAAGCCAAGTCTAGAACACAAGTCTTTGAATCCTTAGTTCAAGATTCCTTTTATAATGCGTGGAAATGTGTATTTGTGCTTCTTTTCTCTATCCATATGCTTATTTCTTCTCATGAGGTCCATCCTTCTAATTTCTTTGTCACCATTACCATCATCATAATCACAGTCAATGTCATCACTCAGTCACTCCCCAGAGCACTTCGCACAGCACCAGTGGGTACTCTATAACCATTACTGATTGCCCAGCTCCTTAACTCTTTTTCCTTTTATCCCAAATGATTCCACCTTTGTCACCCTGTGTCCACCACCATCAAGCCTCAAGGAGACTAGAGTTGGTATAATGAAAGATGCTATTGATATAGGAAATCTGCTCTTTTATCTAAAATATGAAATATCAAAATTCAGCTTGTTAAACTGAAAGAGGAGGAAAGATGATGACCACAGGGAACATGATTTCATGTACGTTGACTTAATTTTTGTCTATTAGAATTCACATGACCCAATACCAACTAGTGTAGACATGCTGGATTTGAAAGAGCCTGCTATACCATGGTTGAAATGCACTGAGCACCAATGAACTCCTGACTCAAGCTGGGCCAATATGACTCCCTTAAGGCAATTTAGAATTGGGGCCAAGAAACAAGAGAGCCTGTCCTTTAGAGGCCAGAATTATGAAGTGATGTAAAGCTACGGCCCAGATGGTTATGCCTGATGAAGCTGGGAAAGAGAGAGAATGAAGTAGAACTTCAGAGAAGAAAAGATGGCTCAAAATGGGCAGCAATCTTGGGTCCTGATTCCCACTCCTGGTTCCACCTCTCAGTGGCCTGTGAGAAACCCAGTAAGCCCACCAAAATTCTTCTACTTCTGCTTCTTCTTTTTCCCCGCCTTGGCTTGAACAAGTTGAACGGTTTCTTTTGCAACCAAGAAGTTTTAACTAAGAGTCTCCCCTTCTTCATAGAACTGAAAGATGAATCAGGCAATTGCACATGGTTGGGATGTCAAGGAGAGGATTGCAAGGAGTTGAAGACATTGCTTCCTTCTCTAGGGGGTGGCACTTTTCCATCTGTGCTTTTCTATGAATCAGATCTCACAATCACAGATTTTTTTTCTGCCACCCTCCCACCCCCTTCTAGATAGACACAGCGACTGTGGCCAACCTTCAACCTTCACAAAACTTCATGTTCTCTCATGCACTTCCTTCTGAAGAACATAGCGGACACTTTTATTTATTTAGGGACAGAGGTAAGCTTAAAGCTTTGTTAACGTGAATCGAGCTGGTCTTTGGCATTTCATGTCTACTGTCTCTGTTGGGAGGTAGAAGGGTACATTGCAGAGAGTCTCCAACTTCAGTCACTAGCTGACTACCTTTATGAATTTTGACATTTCTACATACCACTTGTATTATAGTTTTCTTAATATTTTTAGAAATATACCTAAACTAGTTTTGCTTACCTTCACTTATAATATTCATTAATGAAATCATAGGTTTACTATGCATTTAATATTTTTCTAATATACATTAAAATGTAAAACTATTACAATAAAAATACATTGTTACCACCTAAGATCATCTCATGTACACCACCTTAGGAAACCTTAGTGTAGTGTGGGTGTTGGAGTCAGACAGGTCTTAGCTCTGCCACTGAATACCTGTTTGATTGGCCCTGGCTGGACGGTGCTGTTGGTTAGAATGTGGTCCCAATATGTCAAAGCTGCAGGTTCGATCTCCAGTCAGGGAACACACAAGAAGCAACTAATGAGTGCATAAATAAGTGGAACAATAAATCAATGTCTCTCTCCTTTCACGGCACTCTCTAAAATCAATTAAATTTTTTTTAAACTATTTAAAATCAAGCTGGTCTTGGAATGCTGAAAAATGACCATGTCTGAAATTAGTCTACCCCACATCACCCCAGCCCCACCCTGGAGACGAGGATTCCATTCCGATGCCACAAGCCAGTACCTGTACGGCTTCCTCCGCAGCTGGTCTTTGATTACATGCTTGCTAATGTGCAGTATTTCAATTCTTTATTTGGTTCTTTTTAAAATTAATTTTGTATTGAATTTACTGGGGTGAAATTGATTAATAAAATTATGTAGGTTTTAGGTATACACGTCTATAATATAATATATCCTCTGTATATTGTATTGTGTGTTCCCCACCCCAACTCAAAGTGTGTTTTATTCTTTTTTAATTCTGAGAACTTTAAAAATGTAAGAAAGTATTTCTATGATGATTAAAGTTAGAGTTAGAAGAAATGTCACATCACACAGAAATTAAAACAGATCCTAATGAGGCCAAGTCACACAGCAAGGCAACAGCACTCCCAGAATTGCACTGAACTACCCTGTCCCCTGGTACAAGTTGGTTTTCACTACTGAGGTGATTTCAGGTTTGGGTGTATTACTGAGCCCTTTGAATGATCTTAACTCTGTGTCTTTCATTTGGGTGTTTAGTATAATATACTGTGTGGGGCGGAAAGGAAGGGATAGCCATGGAAACACCTGCTTGAGAATGTGAAGTAGATCCAAAAATAAATATCCACAGAGACATCCCCCAATTATAGTGATGTACATGATCAAAATTGACCCCAGGCTACAGACTGACCTGGGTTGTCAGGCTTTTACTTAACGCTGTGGCCATGCTAAGGACCGATGAGCAGGCATCTCCTGCAGCTGGGGTTCCCTTTCTGTAGGAGAAATGAAGCACAGTCAACAGGGAGCCTGAAAAAGAGGTGATATGACACAACCTTCTCACTTTATTCGCTTTCGTTCTGAAGAGTTTTGAGATAGCCTAAACAAAGGACATGCATACAATAAAGTTAGTATCAGGATTGTTTAAAGTAAGAAGAAGCAAACCAAAAAGGCTACATATACTTTAGTCTGTAAGCCTCCTGACAACCGTGACAAAAACAGAAAGAAGTTGCAAAGAAAGATGGGCACCTACCAATTATCCACAATAGAAAAAGATTTTCCTGGAACTAAATTCTTAAAATATTTTTTCACACATAAGGTCTTATTTTAGGGGCTATTGTGCAATATAATAGGCAATGTCCCAGACAGTGGCTTTACAATAAATGCAGAAATTTTTCATAGGACTGTTTCCTGTAACAAGTTTGGATTGGAGTCAAGATTATTATAACAAGGCCTACTAGCTACAACCTTAGATTGGCCTTTGATGAACAGCAAGATATTTATTATTTCTGGGCCACAGTTTTATCTCCTATAAAATGAAAGGATTGCCTTTTAGATTGGAGAAGAGGTAGGGAAGCCTATCAAATTCATCTGGAGAGTTTATTCAAAATACACATGCTTTCTGCATTATCCTAACCCCTTGCATATCAAATGACTTGTGAAAAATTATTCTAGATTACTTTTTTCATACCAAAAAAATAGCAAGAGTAATACAGTACTCATATACTCGGCACTCAGAATGAACTAATGTTAACATGTAGTCATATATCCTTAGACCTTAAAAATAACAAGAAAGAATAAAACATTACAGATCAGGATAAAGGCCCCGAGCGTTACAATGGGCTAGGCTATACTGCCGTGAGAGACACACAATCCCGCAATGTCGGTGGCTGGAAACAACAGAGATCTGTTTCTCAACGATGACACGTGTTCACTGGGGGTCACTTGGGAACTCTGTTGTGCTTTGTCCTCATTCCAGGACTCACGCTGATGAAGTAGCCTGGAACAATAAAATCTGAAACACTGCTAGTCACTATAGTAAAAGGAAAAAGAACATGGTAAAGTGTGCGTATGGTTCTTAAATCTTCTATTCAGAAGTAACACTTCCACTCTCATTTAATTGGCAAAGGTAAGTCATATGGTCATGCCTAACTTCAAAGAGTGTGCCTAGAAGAAAAGCCAGAATATTCGTAAACAGACCCAACAACTGTCACAGTCCCCTTTGCTTTCCTCCCAGCTCTGTTTTCCTCTCCGCTCAGAGGCAGCCATTATCATGAATTTGGTACCTATCTAGATCCTCTTTTATACTTTTACTGTAAAATAAGCACTTATAAACAATATACAGCATTAGTTTGTGTATTTCACAAAATAGTTGTTAATGATATTATACTTTGAAAATGTTTTAAATTTTTAAAAATATATTTTGCCTCCTGGATTTATTTATTTATATACTGACTCATATAGATCTGGTTCATTTATTTAAACTGCCACCTATAATTCCATACTATAAATATATTGTGATTTATTTATCTATTCTCTTACACACAAACAAAATATTTTCAATTTTTTGTTATTCTTGGTAGTGTGGGATTATAAATACATTTGAGAGAGCCCTTGGAAGTCTTTCTCATTGGATTTGTTAAGACAAATACTAATATCATAATGCAATCACTGTACATAATGAATTAACTTCTCTCTTATGCATCTAGCATGATACTAATTTTGTGCCATTCTTGGGAGAGTTGAGAAAATAGTCACTCAAATAATTGTTTTTGTTCTCTGGTTCAAATGAAGAATCCCATTTGAGAAAGGCTGCTCGGAGTGTAATCTAGAAGTAGATTGCAAGGTCTTTGAATGTGGACATTTTCAACTTTTCTAGATATTGCCAAATTATTCTCCAAAATAGTCCTTGTAATTTCTGTCAGTTGCATATGACAGTTCTCCATTTCCAACACTTGCTATTTTCAGACATTTTACTTTTGGCCAATCCCATGGTACGAAATAGTATCTCATTGTCATTTTAAGCTGCATGTCTGATTACCAGTGAAGTGGAGCATTTTTTCATATTTAGGACTTGCATTTATCTGTGCATCACCTACTCAATTTTTCTGCTGATGGCATTGTTTATGTGTTTCCTGTGGATCTATAGTGGTTCTTTATACCTTTTGGATCTAATGCTTCCTCTGTTACATACGTGGCCATCTCTCAGTGATTCTGGAATACTTTTCACCTACACATCACCCACCATAACTACTAAAGTTACTCTGTCTCTAACATTAAAAATTTTTTTTTAATTTCTTTTTAGAGGGAAAGGAAGGAAGGGAGAAAGAGAGAGAAAGAAACATCAATGTGTGAGAGATGCATCGACTGGTTGCCACCTGGCCCGCAACACAGGCATGTGCCCTGACGGAGAATTGAACCGATGATCTTTTGGTTCTCAGGCCGGCATTCAACCCACTGAGCCACACCAGCCAGGGCCATCTCTAACATTTTCTGTGTCTGTGTCATGGCTTATCACACATACTTGAATACATATACACCCAAACCTAGGATATTTTAAACCAAGCTATGAAGAGTTCTTCTAAATATATAGATGCATTTTATATATTCATTCTATCCCTAAATAGCATCTTCCCTGAAAAGAAGACAAATTGTGAATCTTCCTAAATTACAAAGAACTTTTGAATGGCCAGACCTGGACAAGGCTATGTTTTTTTGTTAAGCACTGTTATTGTCATCCAAAGATCAGCAAGTTCAAACGCTCTTCTCATAGAGGACTTCTTTGACCTTGTGGGAAGCAGAACCGTTTAAAATAAGCTGACCAGTCCTTTAAATGAAACAGGGTTTGTGATACTCTCTAACAGACCAGGCAGAGCAGTCCGTGGTGCCCTGTGCTCATGAATTGGCAGTAGTGTCTTAAAAAGGGAACATTAGCTTAAAAAACATTCTAAATGCAAAAATAGTGTGGTAATTATAGAAATAAGTGGAGAGTCCAATTTTTCAAAAAATATTATCATTATCAAAATAGACAACATACAGGAGTGCGTTAAGATCATGGTGTTATTTACGGTATTTTTCTCCTTTTCTCTAGTCTTCAAATATTCTATGATAGACTCACACTATACTATTAATTCAAAAATCAGAATAAGAAGCAAAACCAAAATGTAACCCACAGTAATTACAAAGATTCTCAGTTTCTCAAGTGGGTGTTCACTTCAAGTTGGGGGAGAAATCAAAGACAGAGAAGTGTAAGGGTCTTTCCCATTGGTAAGTTTTTCAAAGTAAATTTGAAAGTGCTAGAAAACTGCAGCTTACCTAGGTTGGGGAGGAAGTGGCCAAACACTGTGACTGAGAAGAGCAGAGAAAAAGTACTCGTGAGGGAGGAGAAGAACAGAATGAGCAAGGAAGGAAAATGTTGGCTCTGCCAAGTTTGAGGGGTTCAGAATAGATCTTTATACCCAATTTAACAAGGCGAGAAGGCACAGAGGAGAGAATTTGAGAAGATTTGATGTAAAGAGCCTTACGTGGGCCCTGGCTGGGTGGCTCAGTTTATTGGATCATTATCCTGTACACCAAAAGGTTAACAGTTTGATTTCGGGTCAGAGCACATACCTAGGTTGCAGGTTTGATTTCCCCGCCAGGGCACATATGGGATGCAGCTGATTGATGTTTGTTTTCTCTCTTTCTCAAATCAGTAAACATTGGGTGAAGATTTAAAAAAATAGTTAAAAAAAAATTTTTTTCCTTATATGAGGACATTTTTTTCATTGCTTTTAGAGAGAGAAAGGGAGAGAGATAAACATCGTGTGAGAGAGAACTATTGATCATTTGCTTCCTGGACACACCCGAACCGGGATCCCAGGCATCCGGACTGGAACACAAACCCACAACCTAGGCAGTACCCTGACCAGAAATCAAACCCACGACCCTTTGACTATGGGAGGACACTCCAACCAACTGAGCCACGCCAGCCAGGGCCAAACAAAAGCTGTCATTTTTTTAAAACCCTCATGTGAAAGCCTTGGCTCGGCTGTTAACTAGTGTTTGACCACAAGCAAGTCATTCAACCTCATCTGAGAAATGAAGGTGACGCCCAGTATTGACTATTGACGTGAGCCCCAAATGCATTAATGTCTGTGAAAGCACTGGGTAAATACTGAAGTTCCAGACCCAGGTTAGTTATTAGTAATGAGAAAAGGGCGCCAGAGGAATGCTAGTGAAGAGCAGAGAGAGAGAGAAAGCTCCCCGTCAGGGGCGGGGCAGGAAGTGTGCCCAGGACAGAGAAAGTAGTGCCAGTGCACACAACACAGGAACCAAACACCCCTGGCCCTTTCGGATTCATTGGGGTGGGCTCGGGGTTACAGACCCTCAGGACGCAGGGGTTTGGAGGAAAAACACTTTGCACATGCACTGTATATATTTAAAGTCTAATGTTATTTCTTATGAAATCTCTTCATACAACATTGGGTTAAGAGTGCTTGCCAGTAAAGGTCACCAGAGCATCTAGAAAGATCCATTTTGATAGGTGGAAGCAATGCCAAGAGAGGAAGAATTTTTCCTACCCCAATGCTTCATCTTCTGTGAGGGGAGTGACATCACCAGCTCTTGTTAAAGAAGAAACCGGACTCAGGCTGGTGTCCCTACCTCAGCTCCCCAAGATTCAGTTGACTTTAGGGACAAATAACTAGCTGACTATTCTTTCCCTCCCATACCCTAAAGCTGGGGGTTACATCTGTGATTTTTATTTCCCCTAAAAGATAGCTGTACACTGTCTTTCTTTTAACCACAGTTAATCAGCCAAAAATAAAAACTTAATAAGCGACCTGTGGGAGGAAATGTTACAGGGATAGACCTCACTCTTCTCCCAGTTCCTGGTCCCAGGCACCACCATCATGGTTGCCGTTTTCATTGAGGATTAAGGAAGGCCTCCAAAGAAGCTCTAATTTGCAGTGACCTAAACTTGACTCTTGGCTTAGAGATGCCTGGCTTTGGGAAAGCCCTACCTATTAGGTCCTTTCCTCATTACACTGTTGAAGCCGTTCTTATGAGCTACATATAATAGATACGGCCATTGAGACTTAGAGTGATTCAATATACTTCCCAAAGCCTGAGTGGTATATTGTAAGGTTTCTATTATTGGCTTCAGAACTGGCTCTTTTTACATGTAGCTCAGTAATTGTCAAGGGGTAAAGCGGAATGCGCTCCCCCTATTGGGATATTTCAGTGTGTGTGTGTGTGTGTCTTATATTCCATGTAATAATATTATTCACACTTAGAAAATAAACCTTATTGCTTTCATTTTGCAAATAATAGAAAGTGAAATTGACAAAAATCTTCTTGGCTGTTGGGATATGCAACATATCTTCTTTCATGTGAAGGACATTCAGACCAATGAGAATGGGATGCTTATGTTCTATTTATCAGAGGGGGGATATGGGTTAAGTTTCCACTGGCCGCATGCTCCTGCTTTGCCTCATTGGTGCTTTCTATTTAATATAATCTTGCAATGCAATTATTTTCAATATGTTGCCATCTGGAACTTCAATATTTCTCACAAATAGCCACCATTTTTCTCCTATATTTAATTACATAGTCTATGGTCTACATATTTGTTTTCCCCTCCCCAAGTTCGTATGTTAAAATTCTAACCCCAAAGGTCATGGTATTAATAGGTATGGCCTTAGTGGGGTAACTAGGTCATGAGGGTGGAGCCCTGGGGAATGCGATCAGTGGCCTTATAAAAGAGATTCCACAGAGCTCTCTAGCCACTTCCGCTATGCAAGGGCACAACAAAAGCCTGTCATCTGGAAGAAGGCTCGCACCTGACCATGCTGGCACTTTGATCTTGGACTTCCAGCCTCCAGACCTGTGAGCAACAAACTTCTGTTACTTATAAGGTACCTACTGTGTTATTAGCCTGAATGAACTAAGACACATAGGGGGAAATAACACCCATAATATAAAATGGAAAAGATTGCAATGTAATATTACATATATAGTATATAGTATCTCAATTTCATTAATTTTTTTAATTAATTTATAAGTTAGTATGAGAGGCAGTATGCTGTAGTTGAAGAAAGCATGGACTTGAAATCAGAAAGACTAAGATGAATATTGTCTTCGCTACTCACTAGCTACATAAACTTGGGCAAGTTACTTAAACTCTCTGATCCCCAGTTGTTTTATCTGAAAAATGGAGAGGGTGGGGAAATCATTACATTTATTTTGGAGAAGTTTAATGAAATTAGAACTAATTTAGGTAAAATACTTGACACATAGAAGTTAATAAATGATTTTTTTTTTATTATTTTAAGCAGAGAATATAAAGAGCCAGCTTCGTAGGCATATGATTGTGCAGTCATACAGGGTCCTGCGCTTGAGAAGGATCTGTCCTTGGTTTAATGCTCTGCTGTTGCCATCTTAGAATTTGTAACACTTTTTGGAGTAGGGGCTCCACATTTTCATTTTGCACTGGGCACGGCAAACCATGGAGCTGGTTCTGTGAACACACACAAACATACACTCACACAGAGGGGAAAGACTGAAAAGCAATAAACCAAAATGTTAATAGACTTTGTCTTTGGGTGGTTTTAGGGGTGAGTTTTATTTTATCCCTTATTCTTCTGTATATTCTACGTTTTCGATGATGAATGTATGTTACTTTTTAATCAGGAAAAAAAGTGAATACACGTCCTTTACAAACAAAACTGTGCTCTCCATTTTGCAGATGAGTGAAACCAAGGTAACGGAGAGGAAATGACTCACCTGAGATTGCTTAAGCAATCTGCGTCACATTATGACACGTGCTCAGGAAACTGCACTTCCAGTTCTATACTCACTCCCCTGGGCCTGTGTTACCCACAGTTTTTCTAATGAGAGTCCCTTTGGGCACCTGACTGGGTTGGGGAACTCAGCACTACACTATGCAGAAACCCGGGGTCACCCACTCTGTGCTTGTCTGCCGGGCCAACCGCTACGGGCGGTCCAGAAGTAGAGGCCATAATTCTCGTTCTCAAAAAGCTTACTGACTGATTGTATATGAAACAGTGATGTAAAAGTCATTGTTCAGACTCTAAGTGTCGTTAAGAACAGCACAAGGGGGAATTGGTTGTCAAGGAGCAACTGAGGGGAGGGGAGGGGATGCAGACAAGTGTAACTGAACAACAATAAAGTAAAAAAAAAAAGGAGCAACTGAGAGCAATTGGCAGAAAACCTTTTCAGCAGGGCTGCTCACGAATTAAAAGTGAGGGGTGCTGGAGTTTTATTCCTTTCAATTTCCCCCAACTACCCTCTGCGAAGGTATTTGAAGGTAGGCAGTGTGAAGAAAAGGGAGTATAAGTGTACAGGCTCATTTGGTTTGCATATTTTATAGTTTGCAGTATTAAAGTCATCCTTTGGTAAACTTTCATTGAGAAGATTTCTTTATTTCACATTCACAGTAGCTCAAGCAGCAGCTCGCCCCCGTTCTCTGATTTTCCCTTCTGCACTTTCTCTTCCTCTTCTGTTCCTCTTGGCGAGTCACCCCAATCGGAACCTTCTTGTCCTGTGGCCCACCTTGAGGGTTTTGTAAACATCCACGCATTTTATCCCTGCTTCACCTAACCCCTCTTCCTCCAAGAACCAAACTCACAATTGAAGTTTCTCTCAGCAGCACAGTAAATCTTCATGGACTAATATACTTACGGAACCCCTAGAACTGATCTCTGGCACAATTATCTTGGCCCGGACTAGAGGCTCTGGCTGAGATAAAGAACAAAATACAGACTCAGAAAGGTTTAACAGCCAGGCTTATACTGATGACATTCATGTGAAAATTCTTATCAGCTGCCCTTAACGTGTTCTTCTTACTCTACGCAAGGCAGGCCATTTGCTTTACATCCATGCTCTGATTTAGTTTAATCTTCACAACAACTTTATCAGTTAGATACTGTGATCCCCATTTTTACAAGGGGAAAGGAGGCAAAGTAACTTGCTCAGAAACACAGCTAGTCAAAACCCATAGAATATATGACACCAGGAGCGAACACTGATGTACACCGTGGACTTTGACTGGTAATGATATCTCAGTGTAGATGCACTGGCGCCCCGTGTTGATAGAGAGGGAGGCTGTGCCTGTGTGGAGGCAGGGCTGTGTGGGAAAGCTCTGCACTGTGTGCTCAGTTTTGCCTAAAACAGTTCTATAAAATAAAGTCTATTTTAAAACACACACACACAACTAGCAAATAGCAGGACCAGGAGTCAAAACTAGATCTTTCTACTTGGTTGATTGTGAGTTACTATCATCAACAACCTGTTTAGCTCCACTGCGCGGGTAGCAATAATGATGGGGGGGTCATCCTGTTGCAGATCACACTGTTGTGTCTGAGTGTGTGGCAGGGGAAGGGAGTATATGGTCAGCAGTAGCATGTGGAGACAAGAGAAAGAATTGGAAAGATGAAATCTTGAATTGGGTCTTGGCTCTGTCACTTGGTAGCTGCATGATCTTAGACATGTCATTTTTGTTTTAGTTTCTTTATCTATACATTGCAACTTGGTGACTGTGAGGGTCAAGTAAAATAAAATATGTACAAAGTACTTTGAAATCATAAGCAACTATTCTCATATTAGTTGTCTTGCACATACACACATATGCACACACTCACATGCACACATGCATGGGATTACAAGGGTAACCAGGATACTTAGTTTCTAATTCTCTAAGCTGCCTTCACCACTTAGCTGCCTCCATCATCTGTAAAATGGACTGGTTTCCATACTCTACTAAGAATTCTACTGCTGTGCTGTCTGAGCCTCCTGCCCTGCCCCTTCCCACCAGGCTTCGGACCCTGCACCCATTTCTCATGGCATTTTCCAGCCTTTGTCTTCCCCACATTCCAACCCTGAGTCCTTGTGCAGTTTGGGAAAAGGTGCAACTTCCCTGTCTGAGGAACACTGTCAATGCAAAAGGGCCCGTGGGGCAGCATCTGCTGCTGGGATAAGTGGCCACAGTTTTGACTGTGCTTTTATATCTTCTTTTTTTTTCTTTTTTTTTCCACTATGTCATTTCAAAACTTGAAAAATGTCACACAATTTCGTGGGACTTGTGATTGCCCAGCCCTAACACACCCAAGACCTTAGAGGCTTTTAAACCATGTCACCTGCTCAAAATTCAAGGGGTTTCCAAGAGGTAACTTAAGGGGTAGCTTGAGAAATAGACGGTGGGACCGGCAGGGAGCAGTGGGTGTGAGTCCAGGGTTCCAGCAGCCTCACTCTAACATGCTTTATACTGACTTTTGCATTACGATCTCATTTAAGAAAAGGTTTCCCTTGCTTTAAAAAGTTTGAAAGCTTCCGATGTCTCTCTCCTATTTCTAAGAAGAATCAGCTATTACACCTTCACCCTCTTAAGCTATCAGAAGAGTGCCAGGCACCTTTCAACTTCATCACAGAGGTGAGAGGTGAGAAGTGCCCTGTATCAAGATGACAAGGCTCTGATACTAATCATTTGTTGAGCAGTGAGTCACAGTTAAAATCCCCGTACCCTGAATGCAAAAGACCAAAGGGAAATTTTACTTACCACAACCAAGAGCATCCCTGGGCCACAGGGGGCATTCCCATGAGCGCTGTGTGACCTGAGTTCCTATATATGTCAAATTGGGCTTTTGCCCAAAGAACATCTATCAAGAGACGAGCAGTCAGGATGGGGGTGTTATATAAGTGACAGCCGCAGCTCAGCAATACTTTGAATATACTGAACTTTGGTTTACAGCTCCACTGTCCAATATGGTAGCTAATAGCTAATTAAATGTAAATATATTTATATTAAATGAAATTTAAAATCGAAATCCTCAGTCATACTAGCCACATTGCAAGCACTCAATCTCTACACGTGGCTAATGGCTGTTACACCGAACGGTGAACATTTGTTCTCTAACATTTCCATTCTTACAGAACGTTCTATTGAACAGTGCGAGAGCCACGCAATCTAATTCTTAATTATCTATCTGACCAACCTGGGCCCTTCATCAAGCCCTTCACTGGTAGCTCCCTCCAGGGACCTACTCCCTCCCCCCATCCTGCCCAAAGTTTCTCTTTCCCATTCCTCCTGGCCCTAGGATTCCTGGAGCAGTGAGTTTGCAAGGGGCAGAATGAATGTGTAAAAGAGCATACACGAGCCCTGGCTGGTGTAGCTCAGTGGATTGAGCATGGGCCTGGGAACCAAAGGGTCACTGGTTCAATTCCCAGTCAAAGCACATGCCCGGGTTGCAGGCCAGGTCCCTAGTTGGGGATGCGTGAGAGGCAACCACACACATTGATGTTTCTCTCCTCTCTTTCTCCCTCCCTTCTCCTCTGTCTAAAAATAAATAAATAAAATATTTTTTAAAAAAAGCATACACGAGTTTGTAAGCATGTTCTGAATATGCCTTTACTCTCACTCTGGTGTCTTGTTTGTCGTGTGCCTGGCCAGCCCAGTCTTCACTAGCAGAGGTAACAGATGGGGTAATTTTTCTTAAAGTTTTTCTAATTACATCAGTATTCCAAGAGGGAACCTTAACTTTTACAAAGTTAAGGTATCTTTAATACTAAAATTCAGACCTGGATCTGAGATCATATACTGTTACACAGTAAGTGTTTACTATAAACACATATCAGAATCAGAATTTAAGACCTGAAGGGATCTTAGAAACCATCTGTTTGACAGTTTCACTCTTTTTTTTAAAAGATTTTATTTATTTATTTTTAGAGAGAGGAAAAGGAAGGGAGAAAGAGCAATGTATGGTTGCCTCTCACATGGCCCTCACTGGGGACCTGGCCTGCAACCCAGGCATGTGCCTGGACTGGGAATCGAACCGGGACCCTCTGGTTCCCAGCCCACGCTCAATCCACTGAGCTACACCAGCTGGGCAACAGTTTCACTCTTCATGAAGAAGAATATGAGGTCCCGAGAGGGTCAGTGACTTGCCTGGGAACACACAGCAGTTCAGCACAGGCAGGCACTCAGCCATCTGGTTCCCACCGCAGGGCTTTCCTCACTGATCAGAATGAAGAGATCTCCTCACCACTGCCTCTTCAGTGTCCCGCAGCTCTTTGCACCTTCTACATCACAAGATGCCCCTAGGGTCTCAGTGTAGGCCCCACTCCATGACCCCTTTCTGAATGGCTCCGAGTGTTTAGTTCAAGCATGGTCTAAAAAAATTCTTCCCAAGCTGCACTTTGTCTAAAACTGTCCCCTGAGCTTCACGCTGTAAACGTCACCCTAGCAGTAAAGAGAAATAGAAACTTGTCCTGGCCAGATGGACTAGCCTCCATGCAGGCATAGTTTCGGTGTTACAGCCCAATGTCAGGAGCACTCTTCACTAGAGCTGGGCTCTAGTGAAGCTACGTATTTTGTGATTTTATATCCCCACAGTATTTAACATATTATCCTTACAGTTGAGGAAATTAGAAAGACAAGATCTCTTTGAAAGACAAGATCTAGAAGATTGGACATGGTTGTGATCATTAGAACTCTAGATTCTCTTTCTGCTTATATTCTAGAACAAAAGTCAGCAGAATGTGACCCGTGGGGCCAAATCTGGTCCACTATTTTTGTTTTTGTTTGGTAAAATAAAGTTTTATTGAACTCATTAATTTACATATTATCTATAGCTGCTTTCACACTATAATAGCAAAGTTGGATACGGTACTTGAGACAGAAACCATATGTCCCTCAAAGGTAAAAAATATTTACTTTCTGGTCCTTTACAGAAGAAATTTGCTGATGCTTGGTCCAGAGTCACAGTAGATAAACCAGTTTCCAAATCCTGCTTGCTATTTACTTCCAAATGATGCTATGAGGTGGGAAAGATTCAAATTCTGAAAGATCTTGCCAGCCTGACTGGCATGGCTCAGTTGATTGAGCACAGGCTGCGAACCAAGGGGTCGCGGGTTCGATTCCCAGTCAGGGCACATGCCTGGGTTGCAGGCCAGGTCCCTGCTTTTTCCTTTTAAAACCAATGTGTGTATTAATAGGGAATATATATATATGTATACATATATAAAATTATTTAAATCATATATAATTATATACATCATTATTTAAAGGATGATCAGAATTTTCACAACGGGAATGCAAAGAGAAAGAAATAGTTGATATTTACTTCTGACAGCTTTTTTCCAGCAAGACAATATTTTTGATAGTCAGATTTTGTTGAGAATGAGAATTTTCTAAATTTCTTATTTCTTCTTTGAATTATTATCATACATTTCCTTACAAGGCACATCCTAATCAAACAGGAAGAGAAAGAGGACAAAGTCCACCTTTTCTGACCCTAGATTGTGGGGATTGTGGGAAGAAGCAAAGGAAGAGAAAGCAGAGATTTAAATGTGTCCCAGTCCCTCCTCTCTGAGCGACAATGGTGGATGAAAGCGCGGACTCTGCCTCAGAACGCCTGGGCAATGTTAAATTGTATTTCTGTTTCCAGCTCTGCAAATCAGGGGTAATAGTGTTAGCTACCTTGCAGAATTGTTATGAGAACTAAGCAACAGCTTAGAATAGTGTACTAAAGTGCTTAGAATAGTGCTTATTACGTGGTGGCATTGTTATGGGGGATGGGAGTGGTGGGCATTACTGGTGGATTTTGAAGGAATTCGGAAAGTGGGCTCGACATCTCTCTCCCAGGTTGGAGTCTAGAAGATCACCTCAAAGGCTGCCCCTGCATCAACCTGGAACAGCCACATGAAAGCAAACTCTTTACCAGAAGTGAGGCGGGGCCTGCCTTTCTCCAGGACTGACATCAGCTCTCAGTCCCCGTGGACACGTACCTAAAGGGGAACAGGAGCCAAGGGTCTGGTAGGAAAGTTTTCAGAGGGGGATTATCTTTTTCTTTTTTTAATCTTCACTCAAGAATATGTTTTTATTGATTTTGCAGAGAGAAAGGAAGGGAGGGAGGGAAGGAGAGAGAGAAACATCGATATGAGAAATATTCATCGGTTCCCTCCTATACACACCCCACTGGGAATTGACCTCAAACCTTTTGGTGTTCAGGATGATGCTCCAACCAACAGAGCCACTTCTGAGCCAGGGCCAGAGGGGATTGATTATCTTAGACCGTGGACCACTGCGCTGGGAGCACATACAGGTCATAGCAGATCCCAGAATGGGACAAATCACCATAAGAGCCAAGATAGGACAGAGTCTACAACAGAGCCCCCTGAGTCCTTAAGAGCAGGGAGAGAATATACCATGAGTCACCCTGGCCACAGACATCAGCCACCGAGGCCAGCAGGAGGCCCTGGAGCAGGCCAAGTCTCTCCTCCGCAGTCGTCAATCCAGGGGGCAACCCAGCCCTGCCCAGCAGCTCCCTAGCAGAAACTCGCAAAGATGGACAAGCCACAGGGCACATCTCAGAGCCATCACTCTGCACCCCCAAGCATACATAACCCCCTACCCCCTGCGCACCTAGATGCCACCTTTGAGGGAGATGAGTGAAAATCTGAAAGACTGACCATTCTATTGAAGCCAAACTGTTTACCATTTAAATTAGATCAGACCGAATACGGTCCATCCCTCCTCTCAACTCTTATCCAGCAGGGTGGCGACTTATAAATACATTTCATCATGTAATAGATACAAAGAACTTGCCCCCCTCCTTCTTTTTTTTTTAATCACATTTGGATGTGGTGAGAGTAGTTTATGACTTTGCTCCTCACTCCCCCTTTTAAACTCTGAATTGGAATATTCCCTTTACCACCATCCCCGCCCCGATGCACTCAAGGACACACTCACACCCAGACAGACACAAGCCGTGGTCTAAAACTGGCTTCAGGAACAAGCCAGGAGAGTCTGAGGCTCTAAGGTAAACAACAGGAAGAAAACATTTCCAAAAAAATACACACTCCTGGTAGCAGGGAAAATGCGACTGCTTGCATGAACTGAATTCGAAGGTATAACTTTTTCCTGCTCTCTTTCTGGCTAGTCAAGGGAGACAACGAGGGCATCGTACAACCTGTCAGTAATAATGTGTTGCTTACTCACTTTGTAGAATAAGGCTTATGCTTTGGGGCCTACTAGGTAAACTACAATTAAAGAATTTTTTTAAAGATACGGGGAACATAAGAAAGAACAACAGAAGTCCCTAAGCCTCAGTCTTGGGAATATGCTGAAGACCACCCGACCCGTGGGGACCAGGAACCCTCCTCAGCTCCAGCACTGTGCATTCACACAGTACTCTTGGGCTGTTTTTCAAGTTCCTTGTTAAATCCACAAGGTTTCTGTGCCAGTAGTAAAGCTACTAGCTCGGAGCAGGCTAGGTGACCTCAGATGGGTCCTCTGGGACTGGAGGGGCATTGGGGCCACTGGAGAAAATGATGCTGTCACTCCAGCTCAAAAGGTCACCTACTAAGGTGCCACATGTCACCATTGGAGTATACATGCTCTCTCTCCCTCTCTCTCTCTTTATGTCTGTCTCTGTCTCTCTGTCTCTCTGTCTCTGTCTCTGTCTCTCTCTCTCTCGCACATGTATGCTTGTGTACACTTCCCCCACCGGCTGAGACCAACACAGGCATCCCACATCAGATGGATGAATAGCAGGTCTGTCCTGCCAGCTGTGTGCTCTCTCCCACTCAAAGAAAGCGGTAGAGACTCAGACAGCAAAGCCTGGCGTAGCCCACGCAGTCTGCTACGGCACTGTTAGCACTCAGTAAGTGCGAAGGCACCTGAGGGAAGCGAGATGGAATCAGAAAGAGAAATCATCGACCTTCAAGTAAGTTCTGTCTGGGAGAGAGAAGAGTGGAGATGGGGAGCCTGGGGGAAGTTGGGGGAAGAAAGGATTAATATTTTGGTCACTTGATGTTCCACTCTCCCTCCCCACCTCGATTCTCTTTCCTACCTCCCTTGTCCAAATGCTCCCTAGGGTTTATCTCCTTATTTTCTCTTTCTCCCCCATTTCCTTGCCTGGTTCTTCGCTTGTTTTTAAATATGTGAGAAATGGATTGTTTAAATCCCTCTTGACCTCTGCTTCCTTTTGTCAAAGAGCTAATTAGATTCATGTTACCAGAAAATGATTTCACCTTCTGCATGGCGCTCTCCCCAACCCCTGGACAGCAGAGTTATTTGAGAGCTGCCGGGCAGTTATCTGGAAACGAGGAAAGATATGAGCTTTGGGGTCGGGAAGAAAGGCAGCTGGCCAACTTTGCATTTTATAGGTTGGAAAAAACGAGCCATTCCTGGGTTCTCTCCACACAGCTCTGCTGTGTGAGACAGTGTCTCCTTCGGACAGTGCGAGAAAAGAAAATCGGTATAGTCTACTAGGAAGAAGCAGAGACGTGTGTTCCTCCCTCCCTGGGAGAGGCTTGCAGGGTATCAGAGGTTCCAGTCCCCCGCCAGGGAGGGAATGAGGTGCTCTAGAAAGGGGAGAGTCAGTTTTGGGGGTGGGGTAGTGGGGGTGGGGTTGCCATTCCCCAACTCTTTTTATTGAATAGAGTTGAGTCGACCCTTCTGTAGCAGATCACAATGGTTGTATGATCAATTCTCATACTGTCTGACAGTTAGAGTGGGGAAGGACTATGGAGATCAAGAATTGTTGGTTACCGAATATGTTCTTCAAGCAAAATCTTAAGCAGTACCCCAGTATATGCTTCAGATTCAGGAGGAGCCACTGTGTGTTGGACAGAGTGTGGGAGCCCGGCAGGGCCTCCACCCCTGACTCCCCACCCTCACCCCTGAGACACAATCAGGGAAGTTCTAGCATTAGTTGGAGTGTTATGTCAACACCATTGACCCAGCACAACCACATACCAGTGTCATTTTCCTTGACTGTCATTCCTCCCCAAACACGGACCCACGTTAGGGCTTGCTGGTCCCTCTGCCTGGAATCCTCTTTTCCTTGGCTGGCTCTTAGTACATTCAGGTCTTGGCTCACACGTTACTGCCTCAAGGAGACCCCCTCCACCCCAGGAACTCTCCTCCCAATTTAACTTTATCATCTGTTTTATTTCTCCCACAGCCCTGCAAACTTTTTGAAGTTACATTGTTTATTATTGATTACTTACTTAATGTCACTAGGACATAAACTCCACTGGAACAGGATCTCCTCTGTTTTATTCATTGCTATATCTCTAGTGCCCAAGGCTAGTGCTGGGTGCACAGTAACTGCTCAGAAAATATTTGTTAAATGAACGAGTTAAGGAGCCATGAGTTGGCTGGATCACTGACAGGCATAAGGTCACTCAACCAGAACATGACAGAGTCAGGACTCCAACCCAGGACTTTGATGCTTTATCTGGTTCTTTTTTTTTTTTTTTTTAATTGATTTTAAAGAGAGAGGGGAAGGAGAGGAGGGGAGAGAGACAAATGTTGATTTGTTGCTCCACTTATTTATGCATTCATTGATTGAGTCTTGTATGTGCCCTGACCAGAGACCGAACCTGCAACCTTGGCATATCGGAACAACTCCCTAACCAGGGCTCGTCTAGTTCTTGCTTCCATTGGATCCATAGTAGCTAAGGAAACAGTATTGTTCATTTTCAGATTCTGAAGAACAAGTTTCCTATGTGCTGATGAACTAAACAATCCTGAATTACAGGGTAAGAGCTCTGAATTTTAAAGGTTCAGAAAGAAAGGGGAAGATAGGACTAAGGACAGGAAAATCACTGGCCAGGCCCTGATAAATGTCTCTGTCTCTGGTAGGTAACTAAAGTGTTAGCGTACCTTTCTCTTCGTCATTAGAATTATTTTCTGTCTCCTGATATACTCCTTTATTCTGATTTCTAATTCATGCTCTCCTTTGATCATTTATGTATTTGGTTGGTCAGAAGGTTATCATGCATTAGTTTCTACAACTTCCCCTCCAGCTCTGAATCAAATTAGGTCTTCAATCCTCTTTGGAAACGGAGTCACTGTGATCTGAGAAGAAGGTGAGC